>JAMZAV010003958.1:0-50953 GCA_024449915.1 Sweltsa coloradensis | reverse complement strand
AAAATTAATTGTCAAAGATCAAGGAATTGACATAGATGTGGTGAATCAGGATAGTATCCTAATGCATGTGTTCGTGTGTGCTAGGTAAGCATCACAGGTTTCCATTTCCTAAAGGTTGCGCAATCGTGCAGATAGAGTTCTAGGCCTAGTCCATATGGATCTTTGTGGACCGATGGAAGAAATGTCAATTGGGGGTGCTAAGTATATGTATGTTCTTGTTGATGATTTCTCAAGAAGAATGTTTTGCTATTTTTTAAGGTCAAAGGATGAAACTTTTGATAAGTTCTGTGAGTTTAAAACTTGGGCAGAAAATAAAACTTGTTCTAAAATTAAAGTTATTCGATCGGACAATGGTCGTGAGTTTATAAATCAGAAGTTTCAAACCTTACTAAAGCAGCATGGCATTGAGCATCAGACTAGTAACCCATATACACCTGAACAAAACATTGTGGCGGAACGTTCGAACCGTTCCATATGTAAAATGGCTCGGTGCATGTTGTATGACTCAGGGTTGTCCAAGGAGTATTGGGCAGAGGCATGCAATTGTGCGGTGTACATAAAGAATCGTGTGCCACACAGAGCATTAGGCCTACAAGGTAAGACACCACAAGAGTTATGGGGAGGCAAGAAATCTTCTCTAAAGCATTTGAGGGTTTTTGGGTGCCCTGCTTTTGTTCATGTCCCAGATCACAAAAGAACTAAATGGGATGCTAAGGCAAAAGAGTTGATTTTCGTGGGTTACAGTGAGAGAACTAAAGGGTATCGACTGGTAGATCCAGAGAAAAGTTCAAAAATCATTAAGGCAAGGGATGTTGTTTTTCTTGAAAACTTTAACCGAAAGACTCAGAAAAATGATGCAGTTGCGTCAGGAAAAGCGGAAAATTGTAACATGTTTATTTTTCATCTTTTAGTCCAGGTCAGAGGGAGGCGCAGCATCAGGACAGACCAGATGAGATAGATAGGGTTAGTTTACCTAGTGACAATGGGGAAAGCAGTGTTTCTAATCATGAGTCAGAGAGTGATTTTGTTCCGACTAATGATGTCTCAAGTTCCGAGACAAGTGAAATTCAAGTAGAGGATCTAGAAGTAGACGAGGCTTAGGAAAGGAGGTATCCAGTAAGAGATAGGGTTCCCAAGCAGTTTCCTGATTTTGTTATGTCACTTGTAGTTCAGAATAGCTCTGTGAATGCTAATGATCCAACTTCGGTAAGCGATGCTTTTTCCAGACCAGAAAAGTTATTTTGGCAAAAAGCTATGGAGGAGGAAATGCAGTCCTTTAAAGATAATAATGTATGGGATTTAGTTACATTACCAGCAGGAGCCAAAGTTGTGGGAAATAAGTGGGTTTTTAAACAAAAACGTGGCTTGGATGGCTCTGCGCAATTTCGTGCCAGGCTTGTAGCTGCATTAAGATCAACAGGTGTAGTAGTTTGTGATGCTATTTATTATTTAGAAACACATATGAATACACAAGATGTGAGTGAGCTACATGGTATCTAGACAGAGACCTCCATGCCAACCAGGACGTCACCCAGACGTCTGATGAACTGCCTAAGGCGTAACTATCCAATAGGCTGTTACTCTACATCTCCCTTTCTTTGGATACATAACATAAATTGATTACTAATACATGGTAATTATCAAAGCTAAGGAATAACTAAAACTACTGTATGTATCCCTACTTAGTTATACATGAATAACATAAGAAACAAAGAGCTACAAGTCCAATTTTTTTGGTGCATTTATCACTCTTCCGCTTCTCGTGGTGTAGACCTGAGGACGGGCTATTTCGGTGACAGGGATCTTCACTGCCACGGGAGTGTGCACAACTTGTTCCGGTTCTTCATCCAAGTTTTGGCCGTTGTCCATTAACTGGGAACTTTCCGCTTCATTTCCTGGTGGTATTGCATCCACTGGAAGTAGATGAGAACGATTCCTCCGGATTGTTCCTTCGGGGCTTGCGATTGTGTACGAACGCGGACCATGGTTAGCGTCAAGTACTTCTCCGTACCGCTTCATATCTGTCACCCAGACTGGATCTCCTACATGGAGGGGCTTCAACTCTAATGTGCGATGTCGCCTGTCGTAGTTATGTTTCTGCTTGGCTTTACTAACCACATCTTTTTCCCTGAACAGTTTATCTAGTTTTCTGTTAGGGAGGAGATTTTCTGAAGCTGTGGGTAGGGTTGTTCTAAGCTTGCGGCCCATCAGCAACTCCGCTGGACTGTATCCGCTTTCAAGTGGAGTGCTACGGTACGACAAAAGTCCCAAATATGGGTCAGCAGACTTTTTCAAAATGCTCTTGACAGTTTTAACCGCTTGCTCTGCCTCACCATTTGAGCGAGGATATCTAGGACTACTTGTCACGTGCTTAAACCCATACTGATTAGCGAAAGTGCGAAAGACTCCAGATTTAAATTGTGGACCGTTGTCCGATACGACTTCTTCTGGAATGCCGAATCTGGCAAAGGTTGACTTGATCTTTTTGATGACATATTCGCTAGAAGTGAATGGTAAGAATAACACTTCAGGAAACCTCGAGTAATAATCGACAATTATAAGGTATGTTGATCCTTTGAAATGAAAGAGATCCATGGCCACCTTTTGCCATGCTTGTTGTGGGAGTGCGGATGGCTTCATCGGTTCACAAGGATTTGTTCTTTCTTCAAGACAGGACTGACATTTGGAAACCATGTCTTTAATGTGTTGTCCAATCGAAGGCCACCATACAGAGCTACGAGCACGCTCTCTGCACTTATTGATTCCAAGATGTCCTTCATGGATGGATTTCAAAACCTCCTTTCTCATACCTACTGGAATGATGAGTCGGTTGTCTTTCATAAGTAGGTCATGTTGAATCGTCAGGTTTGCTCTTTCCTGAAAGAAAGGTAGACACAGTGTGGTATAAGATTGCTTTTGGTTGGCCAGCCCTTTTCGATGTATTCTCTGACCAACTTGCAGGTGTCGTCAGCCTCCTGAGCTTGCTTTATTTCACTCAAGCGCTTGTCAGTGGCCGGCAACTCCTGTACAACATGTCCTACAAAGGCTTCTATCTCCTTCTGGAACGCACATCCTTCTACCGAACTGACACTTACAGGTTCTCTGGATAACGTGTCAGCTGTATACAAGTCCTTTCCAGGTACATGAGATACAGTGAACGAAAATCTCATGAGCCTCAGCCTCATTCGTAGAATCCTTGGTGACAACTCGTGCAATGACTTCTTGCCCATGATCGGCACCAAGGGTAGGTGATCGGTTCGAATCTGAAAGTCCTTTCCTAAAAGGAAGTTTTCGAACTTTTCACACGCCCATACAATTCCTAGCGCCTCTTTTTCTATCTGAGCATATCTCTGTTCTGTTGGAGATAGGGCTCTGGACGCAAAAGCAACAGGACGCCAGACTCCAGTCTTGTCGTTTTGTTCCATCACGGCTCCTAATCCGTAAGAGGATGCATCAGTTGTCAGACGAATTGGTTGATTGACATCATAAAACATAAGGGTGGGTGCAGTCGAAAGCTCCGTTTTTATGTGCTGGAACGCCTCTTCTTGCAGATGACCCAACACAAAGGCATTTGATTTATTTAACAACTCGCGTATCGGCTGTGTTATGTCAGCCAGGTTGGGTACAAATTGGAGCATCTGGTTAACCATGCCCAGTAGCCTACGAACGCCATGAACGTCAGTCGGACTCTTCATTTTGGAGATTGCAACAACCTTGTCTGGATCAGGTCGCAAGCCTCCTTCTCCCACAATGTAGCCAAGGAACTTGAGCTTGGAGACGCTAACTTGACATTTTGGCGCATTCAGGGTGATATGGCCCTCCTCCATTCTCTTGAGTACTTGATGTAAACGCTCGTCATGTTCCTTTTGATCTTTACCGAAGACCAAGACGTCGTCCAAGTGGCAGATAACTCCTTTTAACCCTGCGAGTAGTTCTGACATTTTGCGTTGGTAAACTTCTGGCGCAGAAGAAAATGCCAAATGGCATTCGATTAAAACAATATCTTCCTTCTGGGGTAATAAAAGTCGTTAGCTTTGCAGACTTTTGGGCTAATTTAATTTGCCAAAATCCGCTGTTGGCATCGAGTTTTGTGAATATTTTAGCCTCGCCAAGATGTCCCAATGCTTCGTCAATTTTCGGAAGCATGTGTCGCTCCCGCTGGACGCTCTTATTTAGGTGTGTCAAATCCACACTTATCCTTACAGAACCATCATTCTTCAGTACCACTACCATACCTGCACACCACGTGGTTGGTTCATCTACCTTGGATATCACATTGGCTTCTTCCATTCTCTTGAGTTCTTGTTGGACCTTCTTGACGAGAGGAAGTGCCAAACGACGCGGAGTAGATATGGAATAGGGTTCAGCATCAGGCTTGAGTTTGATTACGTACTCGCCTTCCATCTGACCTAGCCTTGTAAACAGCTTCGGAAACTTACGCTTGACAGCGTCGACGTTAGTCAAATCTTTCTTACGTAGGCCTCCTACCTCTTCGATTTACCCACCAAGTTGAGGCCTTGAATTGCTGGTCTCCCCAGTAATGGTGTTTTAAGGTTGCGAACAACAAAAATACTTTGAACCGTCTCTTTATCTGATATTTCAAGGTTGCGTCGAACTGTCCTTTTACCTCGAGCGCAGATTGCCCAGGTCCAATAAGACGCTTGGTTGGGATACTGAGCTGTTGATGGCGGAACTTAGAATGGTACTGACCTTCCGAGATAACTGTAACATCGGCTCCCGTGTCGATCTTGAAACGGACAGGAACATCTTCCACGACGACCGTTGCTACCCAAGGATCACTTCCATGGCTCTCCACTTCTCCGAGAAAAGCTTCCTCCAGCTGGACTTCTCTAACTCGAGGTGGTGTTTGTTTAGATTTTGTGCGGCAATGTTTTTCATAATGTCCGACGATGTTGCAGCCACGACACTTGACGTGACGTGCAGGGCAGTCTTTAAAGGAGTGCATCGGTCGACCACATCGCCTACACTTTCCTTGTTTCTTGGACGTCGTTGCACCCTGGTTTGGGTTGTTTTTGGGTTTTTCCCAGTTAGTTCGAACTGCGTCAACATGTGTACCCTCTTCCAAAGATCGCAGCACTTTTTGCTGGCCTTTGATTTCTTCGCTGCTTCTTGCTTTATCAATAGCCTTTTGAAGAGTCAGATCAGGATCCATCTGTAATTTTTCTGATAATTTTAAATCACGTAGGCCAACTACTACCTATCTCTGATTAACTCGTCTTGAAGGGTACCATAACCACAATGTTTCACCAGTGTATACAAAGCAGTTATAAAGGATGCAACAGATTCCCTTCTTCTTGTATGCGCTTATGAAATTTAGCACGTTCAAATATGACATTTCTCCTTTTGACAAAGTGAGAATCAAATTTGTCCACGACAAGGGAGTAGTCCTGTTCTTGCTCAAGACTGAGTTTGAATGACAGGAGATATCTTCTGCCTCATCGCCCATACAATAAATCAAGTTATAAACTTGCTTATCACTAGGCTCAGTTGAAAGCCCTGAAGAAATTCGAAATCTGTCAAACCTCCTAATCCATTTTGGCCAGGAAGGTGGATCTGAGAAGTCAAAATTTGTAGGTGGTTGAAGTTGGTATGCCTGTTGGCTTCTAGTGCTTACTTCACTCTGGTTCCCGCCACCGGTGCTACCTTCACGCTGGTTCCCGCCGCCGGTGCTAACTTCACTTTGGTTCCCGCCGCCGGTGCTACCTTCACGTTGGTCTTGGGGCATGTTTCAGCTTGTGCCTCATTTGAGGTTAGCTTCTAATTATGCACTTACTTCGTGATAAATAGATTAATATGAACAGTGTTTCTTACCTTGTTCGATACCGCTGTCACCATGCATTAAGATCAACAGGAGTAGTAGTTTGTGATGCTATTTATTATTTAGAAACACATATGAATACACAAGATGTGAGTGAGCTACTTGGTATCTAGACAGAGACCTCCATGCCAACCAGGACGTCACCCAGACGTCTGATGAACTGCCTTAGGCGTAACTATCCAATAAACTGTTACTCTACAGTAGCCAAGGGTTACTCACAGTCCTATGGGATTGATTTCCACGAAACTTTTTCCCCTGTTGTAAGAAGATCTACATTGAGGATGCTTTTGCACATGCTGCAATCTAAATTTAAAAATTTATTATTTTGATGTGAAAACTGCATTTTTGCATGGTGATTTAGATGAGGTAGTTTACATGAGTCAACCTGAGGGTTTTGAATCTACTGATTCTGACAAAGTATGTATCTTGAGGAAGGCTGTTTATGGCCTTAAACAGTCAGCAAGAAACTGGAATGAGAAAGCTGACAAAGTGTTAAAGAATCTTTGTTTTACACAGGTTGAAGATGAAACTTGTGTGTACATAAAAGGTTCAGGCAAATCTGTAGTTATTGTAGCTTTATATGTTGATGATTTTTATGTATTTCACAATAGTGAAGATATGAAGGCAAAACTATTAGCTGAACTTCAACAACAATTTAAGGTTAAAGATCTTGGTGAGGCAAGTGAATGCCTGGGTATGAGAATAAGGAGGGATTGGAAAAAGGGGACAATTTTCTTGGACCAATAACAATACCTGACAAGTGTTCTCGATCGTTTTGGTATGACTGATTGTAAACCTCAAGGGACTCCGATGGAGTGTGGGTTAAAAGTTTGGACACTCAAGGGAAAATCACTCGATGTACCGTACCAAGAATTAATTGGATGCCTTCTGTATCTTAGTTCTAATACCAGACCAGATATTTCTTATGTTACAAGTGTGCTCAGTCAATACAATACAATTAATCAGGATGTCCACTGGTCGCTTGCTAAACGTGTACTCAGATACTTGAAGGGTACAATTAGTCATGGACTAGTATTTCAGAAATCAGATAATTTTAAATTGATCGGTTTTGTAGATGCCGGTTTTGTGAATGATGAAACGGATGGTCTTTCATATCGTGGTCAGGCATTCATGATTGGTAAGTGTCTTGTTTCTTGGGAGAGCAAGAAGCTTAAGGAAGTTGTCTTAAGTTCTACTGAGGCGGAGTATGTTGCTCTGTCTGAGGGTTGTAATGAAGGTTTGTGTTTAAGTAGACTGTATGCCAGTTTGTTAAGAAAAGAAAGTGAGACTGTGGAATTGTTTAATGACAATCAAAGTGCATTAAAATTATGTAAAAATCCGGTTTTCCATGGCCACACTAAACATATTTCGGCAAAAGGTCATTTTGTACGACAGTGCTCTAAGAAAAATGAGGTTAATGTAATTTATTTTAGCACTAATGAGATGCCTGTCGATGTTATGACAAAATCTATTCCATCTGTGAAACATTTTACTTGTTTGAGTGGATTGAATATGGCTCCAGCTTATGGGGAGGTGTTGTAATTTGTAATCTGGCGCCACTATTAGGCCTCTATGTATTAGGTTTGTTTGGTTTGCTACACGCACTTACACTTTACACTAGTGTAGGCTCAAAATGTCTAAAAAGCGTTTTCGTATTAAGTGTAGTGTAAAGTGTAGCCGTTTGGTTTGACTTCGTGTAGTGTAAAGTGTAGAATTTTTACACGAGCTCTAGGAGGTCGTGTAGGGTGTAGGTGTAAAAATTTAGGCGCAACATTTGAATAGAAACAGCTTAAAACATGATGAATGACACATTCTTTCATTGACAATCCGATATAACTCCTTAAATCAATTAATAGTCTATAATTACGTATTAGAAACTGATTCGAAATATTTTATTTGTGGCACTATGTTTTGTGGTGCGGGCAAATGCGTAGGGTACTCTTACCTCAATTAGGATAAGCACTATTGAAGTTTATATTCCAAATAGCTTTTCATCGTTCAGATAGTACACATTTTCTATCATTTTGACTCATTTAGTGCCTTCAACAGTACTGTTTTTTGTTTTAATAAGGTTTTTAGTTTGACAGTTCGATGTGAGCGAATCTAGTGTACAGTGAAGCTTAAAAAACGTTTGGTTACCCTGGGTAAAGAGTAGTGTTATTTGATTTGAAGGCCTACACCTACACTACACAAGTCTACACTACACTAGGTAAACCAAACAAACCTAATATGTTAATAAGGCAGTGAGTGCACATCCTTTTCCTGATTGTGTTCTTCTGTACCGCCATCTTTCTGTTATTACAATAAAGCAATGTAACTTAGTTCTCTGAAGTATCAATATTTTACGGAGTAATCCTTCTTCCATCAAAATAAAACTCAACAGTTAGCTTCTAAATCGGTGATTTATATTTTCAAAATGGCGGTAGCTGAGAACCAAAATTTATTTCAATGGATGAAACAAGTAAATGGGCTCGTATTACTTAAAATTTTTTTTTTTTTTATTACTTAAAATACGAGCTTCCTTTATATTCAAGGATATCAGCTGCGATAGTTTTCCCAAGCTCGATTAGGGACAGGATGTGGCAAGAGAGGTTCTTTAGTGTTTTTAGGGAGGAACCTTTCGCAAGTAGCACAACTTGCTACAAAGATTGTTTATGTCCCTAGTCATACCCTGCCACAAAATGTTTGTCTAGCCCTGGCTTTAGTTTTTCCCATGCCAAAGTGGCCTTGATGCAAGAGATCAAGCATGCGTTTACGTAGTGTAGGAGGAACAAAGAGTCTGTCACCACAACATTAGTCCTTCATCAAAGGATAACTCACCTTTAGGTTCCAAAAATATTTAACCGAGGAAGGGACTTGATGAATGTGTTGTGGCCAACCATTGTAGTGTAAATCATGCAAAATGTTTGCCTCTTCACACTTCTTTTGTCTCTACCTGAAATTCAACCCTCCTATCGTCAGACATCGGTAGATGTTTAGAGATTGAATGGATAACTTGGTTGAATTCCGGGTCATCGTTGACTGTGTATGGCAGATAGGCACGAGACAATGTGTCTGCCATATACATGAATTTACCGGGTAAATATTCAACTTCCAGTCATACTTTAGTATCTTAAGTTGCATTCGCTGAAGTCTAGGCGAAATTTGATTTATGTTTTTAGTCACAATCGGAATTAGGGGTTTATGATCGGTTTGGACACGCGTTTTGCCTACCGTAAATATATTGGTGGAACTTTTGAACACCATAGCAAATCCCGAGCATTTCCTTTTCTATTTGAGGATACGAAAATTCTGTTGGGGTCATGCTACGAGAAGCGTAGGCAATTGGTCTACCATCTTGCAACAAACAGGCACCCAAGCCCGATTTCGATGCGTCTGTCTGCAGACACAACGGTTTCTTTTCGTCATAGTAGGGTAACGTAGGTGCTGAGCATAGCATCCTTTTTATTTCTAGCTCGGCTTTAACCTGTTCTGGTCCCCACTCCCATTGAACGGTATATTTTAACAGTTGTCGAAGTGGTTCCGAAATACTCGACAAGTTGGGAATGAATTGACCCACATAATTTACCATCCCTAGAAATCTCCGTAACTCGGTTACATTTACAGGAGGGGAATTCACGAATTGCTTTCACTCTTTCTGGATCAGCTTTCAAACCATCAGCTGAAATTATGTGTCCCATATACTTTACCTCGTTCACCCTGAACTGAAACTTATCAGGATTGAACTTGATACCTAAGCTTTTAGCACGCTCAAATACCGACACGAGAGCCTTGTCATGCTCTTCTAGCGTTCGACCTGCCACGATTAAATCATCGAATATTACTTGGACATTAGCGAGATCACCAAAGTTTTCAAAATTCTTTTTCTGAAATACCTCAGCGGCAGACGAGATACCATACGGCATTCTGAGGAATTTGTACCGGCCGAATGGACTATTGAATGTACAGTAGTCTGTACAACTAGAATCTAAAAGTACTTGCATGAATCCCTCAGACATGTCAACGACTGAGAAATAGGACATTCCTGATAGATTAGTCAAGATGTCATCAGTTGTAGGGATCGGGTAGTGTTCCCTCTTAATTGCTTTGTTTAAGTCTTTAAGATCTAGGCACACTCGTAGAGAACCATTTGCTTTCTCCCTATTACCAGGTTACTCACCCAGTCAGTAGGTCCACTGACTTTTTCAATTATTTGCCTCGACTCCAATGAGTCCAGTGTATCTTTTAGTTTCCCCCTCAGTGACACTGGTACCTTCCTAGGTGGGTGGATAACTGGCACACAATCTGTCTTAAGAATTATTTTATGCGTACCGTGCATGCAACCTAACTCACCATAAAATACCTCATTGTACTCTGAAGTACATTTTTCCTTGGTTAGGCCCATACTAGGCTTACTTTCCTCAAGCACATTGATTCTTTGCACAAGGTTGAGTTGTACACATGCACTTAGACCTAACAATGGCCTACATTCAAGGTCTGCTAGCATGAAACTAATTTTCACTGGCTCATTTTGTCCTTTAGAACACATTAGTTCCACTTTACCTACCGGTTTAACCTTGTGGTTGCCAAAAGTTATTAAAGTGGTATTGGTTTTAACAACCTTTGCATTTTGACTACAGTTTAGCTGTTTGAACAGCTTGACAGTATGAAACTCACCTGAGCCCCTGTGTCTAGTTTGAATTTTACCTTACCAGCGGGCCCTCCTAGGCCTAGGCCCACATCAATTATTGATGTCCACTCACGTCCCTCTAGGCCTAGCACACTGTGCATTTTATACTGTTTCAGACACCATTTCCACATAAAGTTCATCTTTATCAGAGGTGTTAGATTGTTTTTCTTCAGATTCTACACACTCACAGGCGTGTACATTCTTCTTCGAGCACATTTTCGCAAAATGATTGAATCCTTTACATTTATTACACTGCTTATTGTAAGCAGGACCACGATTTTGGCACATGGTTGTACCCACATTTTGAACACTTGATTTTTGTAGCACTACTGTTGCCATCATTCATAGGCCTAGGCGGTTTCGGTAGGCCTACGGTCTTCTGCTTTTTTCCGGCTGTTTCTTCACGTAGTCGATGGCGGTCTTCTCCTCCAGGACCTGTGCTTGCTCTCGACTCACTTCGGCAGCTCTGCAGAATTCTGATGCCTTCTCTAGGGTGAGATCCGGAATTCGTAGTAGTTTCTCCTCTCCCTGGATACCTAACCCCAACCACTATACGTAGGAGTAGTAGCGGTTTTAGGTTTTCACCAAACTCGCACGAGTTAGCAAGGATCTTCAACTGCGTTAGGAACTGGTCAAATGTTTCGCTCTCGCTTTGAGAACGATTGAAAAACATGTATTGTTCAAACACTATGTTCTTCTTTGGCGAACAGTACGCTTCGAATCTGCTCATCACGGCCTCGAGCGATTTCCTTTCTTGATTGCTCAAATCAAACGTATTATACGTCCGTAACGCTTCGTCCCCAATTAGATTGAGAAATATTGCGACTTGGTCTTCAGGGTCTTCTTTGTAGCCCTGTGACGCCCTCATGTATATTTCGAATTTCTGCTTCCAGAATTTCCAATTTTGATGGACATTTCCCGACAATTCCAATTCGGGGGGCTTCCTATATTCTTTAGACATTTTCTTCTCAAGTTATTTTTGGCAGTTACTATGCTTTTACAACTGAAAATGCTAATTGTAAGTGATTCTAGGCTATCACTTACCATGTGGTCGGCGAATGTGAGGTTATGCGTTCACTTATCTTTTATTATCGTCTGAATCCTAACCTGTATTTCTGCTGCGTACTTCTGACACCATGAGATGATATTAGGGTTGTTATTAGTTACATTAATAACACGTTGTTGAACTTAGATTGGGTTCTTTAATTAATAGAAACAGGTAATACGATACATAAGTGAAACCTCTATGTCATGGCTTACAACCAACCAGGAAACGGAAGTGACCAGGCCTAGGTCACATGACCAAACACAGCCTTCTATTTGGCTGTCTGCATCCACATCATGCAGCGGTGACCAGTCAGCTGTTGTGTCATAACAAAACATCACAATTTTGTTGTAATATGGTAATGAAAATTATTATAATATATTACAATATAACATGGTAATGTAATTATCCCTATAAATAAACATTAACATATACGTAACCTAACATTTGTACACACTGCCATGAAGATACCCAAGGCGGTAGGTTGCTTATAGGCCCTAGGCTTAGGCCTAGGCTACATTTTTATTTCATTTTGGGGCCTATGGATGCAGGCCCCTAGACTTATGTTTGTGATGGCACAGTATCAAAAAGCTGGCCTAGGCCCTGGTTGTCATGTAAGGCTAGGCTAGGACTAAGACCTCGGCAAAGCCCTAGGGATAGGCTTTTTTATATCAAGTATAGATCAAATCGTGAATAAATCTTATCAAGGCAAGGCCTACGTACGTACGCTACGCTGAGCAAAAGCTAATTTGCGCTCAGGCCTTGGCTGGTTAGGCCTAATTTATGAGTAGGGCCTAGCCTAGGTCATCAATCATCATAACTCAATGATTATTAGAGGTACGTAAAAATAGCGTTTTGTGAATAGATGCTACAAAGCGCTATTTTTTTTTAGCTTAATACTACGGTTTTCCAGTTCTATTTTATTTTATTTTTCATAGTATCTATAATTTGTTTATACACATTTTTATGAAGTTGGTATTAATTCAACCTTGATGTCCAAATTTGTAATTAAAAATATGAAACAAGTTCAAACAAGGTTTGAAGTTAGCCAAAAAATAGATGCTACAAAACGCTATAAAATGGCACTTGAAAATGCTATATATACGCACCTCTAATGATTATTTATCTAGGCTAGGCCTCCGTACGTACGATGAGCAAGGGCTAATTTACGCTCGGGCTAGGCTAGGCCCCACTCATTTGGCCTAATCATCATAACTCAATGAGTATTTATTTAGGCTAGGCCTTAGTCACGTACGTACGCTGAGCAAGAGCAAATAAACAATAAACAACAAAGGTAACTTGGATGCGGGAACCGGGAATAGGCCTAGGCCCTAAGCCTACACGGCGTCGAAAACAAACATCCTTTATTGGTTTCGATAAAACCGTAGCAACTTTGAACGACAATGAATGGTCGGTGATGTAGTATATGTAAACACCAGGCGGAGGCCTCGTTTGAATTGACCGCCTAGTTCCGCAACCAGCGCCACCGGTCGGGAGGTACGAAGCGACGGGAGTGCTAACGACGCCGAGGTAAGCAAAGTACTACAGTTTGGCGACGAAGGAAAATAAACGGAAAAACGGGAAGTAAAAACGCGTGACATTGCCGTGTGCGTGTTCAGGCGGGCGATATATGGTCCGTGCTGTTTTTTGTTAGTAGACAGGCAGTGTTGAAGATAGTAATTTGCGTAGGAAAGTGTTTTTCTTGAAGTTGGCCCTAGGCTGTTTTGGCGGTTAGACCGGTAAATATGGCGGAAGCAGGTGCTATCAAACCTTTCGACATACAAGGAGACGAGTCAAGTGTATCACAAAGATGGCGACGTTGGCGCAGGGGATTCGAATACTTTGTGATAGCGAAAAATGTGAAACAAGCTGCCCAAAAGAAGGCAATGTTATTACATTACGCGGGGGAACCGGTGCAAGAAGTTTGGGGGACTCTCTCCGAGGCCCAACCAGGCGAGGCGGGAACTGATGGCGACACACAAATAGATGAGTATAACGTTTGCATGCAGGCACTCACTGCCTATTTCATACCCAAGAGAAGTTTTACGTTTGAGAGATTTAGATTTAGGCAGATGAGGCCCGAGTAAGGCGAGACGTCCTTGCAATTCCTCACTAGGCTTTAGGTGGGAATAATCAACTGCAACTATGAGACGCCTGACCGGGAAATAGTTGATATGCTTATAGAACACACAGGATCCCATGAGCTGAGACGAGAATTACTGAAAAGAGGGGATGCTCTGACGTATGAGAGGGCTAATGAGTTGGCCAGGGCATTAGAAAATTCTGAAAAGCAGGCAAGAGAAATGGGGAGAAACGTAGGCCTAGAAAGTTCGGGAACTATTGCTAGGCTCCAGACAGTGCCTGTGGGCAGACGGTGTTTTCGATGTAATAATCTAGGCCACTTTGGTAGAGACCCTGACTGTCCAGCGCGTGATAAAAAATGCGCGAAATGTGGTCAGCTGGGACATTTCCAGGCAGTATGTACAAAGGCTAGGCAGCAACG
This sequence comes from Sweltsa coloradensis, assembly GCA_024449915.1. NCBI lineage: Eukaryota > Metazoa > Arthropoda > Insecta > Plecoptera > Chloroperlidae > Sweltsa > Sweltsa coloradensis. Next base: position 36,897 of record JAMZAV010003958.1, on the reverse strand, counting down.
CAAGAACTTGGCGCTATCTAAACGTAGTGATGGAGAGTTAATAACGCCAGCTCACGAGGCGCTGTCGGTAAAAATGATTTCAAAGGGAATAAATTTAGCAACAACCAGCGTTCCGGTGGGGGAATAAAAAAATCTAAGGGAAGATGGGTCCGCATACTTGAAACTGGCGAGGAAGATTCAGATGAGGAATCAGACGAGTCTCAATGTCTAGATCAGGAGGACGAATTAAATGATTATATTTTCCATTTGAAAGACAAAATGGGAAATGATGATACTGTAATCTGTTAATTGGTGGGGTAGAGGTAAACTTTATCATTGACAGTGGAGCTTCAAAGAACATAATAGAGAGCTTTACATGGAAAAAAATGAAAAAACAGGGTGTTAAAGGAGTGTCAGTGATAGATAAGAAACCCCTACATTCATTTGGTGCATCCAAGCCCCTGATACCCCTAGGGCGTCTGGACACAACAGTGACACTTAATGATAGGACTAAACATGACAAATTTTATGTAATAAAATGTAATGGAAGTCCTTTATTGTCAAAGAAAACTTCTAGAGAACTAGGTGTCTTGATGTTAGGATACCCACTGCATCATGTGTCAGATGCCTGTAGCTCAGACAAGGGTGACCAAAAGTCGGACATTACCGAACAGGCTATGCTCCCTTTGTCAAGCCAAGGTAATTTAGTAGCTAGTGGGAAATCTGATAAGGGAAAATTGGATATCGGGCCTACCAGCGGCCTAATCAAACATGACAAAGTAAAAAATGATTTGAAGACTAAGTTTCCATCAGTTTTCACTGGAGTCGGAAGATTAAAAAATTTCAAATTACAATTAAAAATAAATCCTACTGTTACACCTACCATACAGAGACCCCGGCGATACCCTCTACAATCTACATCTTATGAAGGAAATAAAGTTAAGTCTGGAAGAGAAAATCGCTAATGACATAATAGAAAGGGTTAATGAACCCTCAGCTTGGGTATCACCACTTATTGTAGGTAAAAAACGGGGAGGTTCCTTGCAACTCAAAGTGGATGCTCGAAAAGCCAATAAGGCTGTAGAAAGGGAAATTCACCCTTTTCCCCTTATTGAAGAGACTCTGTCTAAATTGCATGGTGCAACCGTTTTTTCGGTACTAGACATGAACCAGGCTTTCCATCAACTAGAACTGTCAGAAAACTCGAGAGACATTACGACATTTTCAACCCCATTTGGCCTAATGCGCAATAAGACTTTAATGTTTGGTCTGAATTCTGCTTCTGAAATTTTTCCAAAAATCATAGAGCAGATAGTCGGAAAATGTGATGGAGTGGAAAATTACATCGATGACTTTCTGGTTTGGGGTCGTGACCAGGCTGAGCATGACCGTCGCCTTCAAGTTTTGCTGCGTACCCTTGAGGAACATGGTCTTACTCTAAATCTTGAAAAGTGTGTGCTGAGTCAGCCACAGGTGACATTTAGAGGGCATCTATTTTCTGCCAAGGGTGTCCAACCCCTTTTGAGTAAAATTGAAGCAGTGCAGAATTTCCGACCACCTACCTCTGCTGCAGAAGTAGCTAGCCTTCTTGGCCTAGTTGCTTACACCTCACGATTCATACCTAACTACTCTTCGCTTACATTCTCTCTGCGCAAGTTGTTAAGAACTGATGCAGAGTTTTTATGAGGATCTGAGCAAGATGAGGCCATGACTAAAATAATAAAGGTACTTACAACACGTGTAGTGCTTGCATTTTACAGAAATGATGCACCTTCAACCATTATTGTAGACGGAGGTCCTCATGCTACTGGAGCCATTTTGCTGCAGGAGCACGATGGTGTCCAGCGAGTTATTGAATACTCCAGCAAAGCCCTCACGGATGTAGAATGTAGGTATAGCAAGATAGAAAAGGAGGCCCTTGCTCTAGTCCACGGCTGTGAGCGATTCCGTTATTACATTGTGGGGGAGCCACCTTTCAAGCAGGTAACGGACCACAAGCCGTTGGAATTTTTGTTCTCGAAAAGAGTAAAACCATGTGCTTGCATAGAGCGGTGGATTTTGCGCCTACAGGAATTCAATTTCGAGTTGAAGTACATGCCAGGTCGATTGAACATAGCAGATCCATTGTCAAGATTAGTAGAGTTTAAGCATCCACAGCTGCACGACACTGAGGAGGACACTATATTCGGTGGGTAGCAGAGAACTCCACACCATGTGCTGTCAGATTGGAAGAGTTGCAGGAACAGAGTCGCGTTGATCCCACCATATCTAAGATCAAGAATGCCATTCACACTGGCAGGTGGCCCGCTGACCTGAGGCACTACCAGCTGATAAAGCACGAGCTGTCAGTCTATGACGAACTTGTCCTTAGGGATACTCGCATCCTCATACCTCCATCAATGCAAAACCGCGTACTAGAACTGGCACACGAGGGACATTTAGGTGTGTTCAAAACCAAACAACGTCTTCGTACTAAAGTGTGGTGGCCTACACTGGCTAGCGATGTGGGAAAAACTTTGTCGCACCTGTCATGGTTGCCAACTCGTAAGTACATTGGAGCCGCCTGAACCTTCTAAGTCTACTGAACTGCCAGAAAAACCTTGGGACTACGTTGCTGTCGACTACCTGGGCCCGCTCCCTAATGGCCAATACCTCTTGGTGGTGATCGACTACTACAGTCGGTATGTTGAAGCATACCTCACTAGGTCGACGACAACTGAACGCACTATACACTTCTTGCAGGAGACCTTTGCACGTTTTGGCTTACCCTCTGTGCTTCGCGCGGATAGAGGACCGCAATTCTCAAGCGTGGAGTTTAAAAGACTTTTGCAATGAAAACGGGATACACTTGCTGGCTACAACACCGCTGCACCCGCAAGCTAATGGTGAGGTGGAACGCCAAAACCGTAGTCTAGTGCGATGTCTGAAAATTGCACGTAACACCGGGAAAAATTTACGTTCCGCATTACTCGAGTATCTGTTTGCTTACAGGGCAACCCCACATTCCACCACAGGGGTATCTCCAGCTTAATTGCTGTTTGGTAGGGAACTTAGAGAAAAAGTACCTACCATACCCTCTAGCCATTTTCTGGATGTGGAGGTTAAAGACAGAGATGCGTTCCGTAAAGCTCAAATGAAGGAATATGCTGACATTTCTCGAAGGGCTACTGAACGTGACATTAATGTGGGGGATAAAATGTTGGTTAAACAGCATAAGCAAGATAAATTAACTACACAGTTCAACCCTACCCCTCATAAAGTTGTGGCAAAACACGGAAGTGCGGTTGTTCTGCAGTCACCGGAGGGCGTCGAGTACACACGTAACTCTGCATTCGTGCGACACTATGTACGCGAAGCAAGCTCGCCTAGTCCGGACACATCGCCTGACAAGGAATCAACTACATCCACTAACACGCCAAAACCAAATACTACGATGTTACTGGATGGGGATGGTGATCCACGTGATCCACGACGCTCACAGCGAGTGGGCAAGAAGCCACTCCGCTATGAGCACTAATTGTCTCTTTAAGAACTTTTAGTTTTAGGATTTTTAGTTTTAGAATAGCTTTAGATTCATCTTTACTTATTTTATATGCCTACTTATCTATAACATTTATAACGAGAAACTGTTGGAATTCATATAATTCATACAGCAGGGATAGTTCTAAAAAAGGGGGGTAATGTAGTATATGTAATCACCGGGCGGAGGCCTCGTTTGAATTGACCTCCTAGTTCCGCCACCAGCGCCACCGGTCGGGAGGTACGAAGCGACGAAAGTGCTAACGACGCCAAGGTAAGCAAAGCACTACAGGTGAGAGCCTCGAACCCAAAGCAAGATCCTCGGATTTATTAAAGCTCATTGTCAAAGCTATGAACATTCCAATACAAACAAAAACGGAGCACATCAACAAAAATTACATTTCACCTCTTTATTATTCATTCTCATATTAATACAAGAGTTTGTATCAATGTATTAAGCATAATATCAGCTGTTTCAGTGCCGCCATTTTATCATGGCGGCCGTCGATGGTAGTCGCCATATTGATCAGCACAAACGCGAAGCTGTAAATACTGCGAAAAACTCTGTTGTAGTATCCGCCATATTGGTCAGCACCAACGAGAAGCAGCTAATACTGCAATCAGACTGTTTCAGACGTTCAAAACGGCCACGTTCATTTGTACAGCCATAGATAGCTCATGCTGTCTCCTTACATTATTCATACCTCCTTGGTTGGGCCTAGCGTAGGTCCATGGCCCCATATTATACAAAATCTAAGAAGGCTTGAACTAGGAAATCAATCTAAAAGTGTAGGCCTAGGCATTTATTTTACGTATTGAGGTTGCGTTCCAATGCTTTTTTGCCCTGCTAGCACCGACTAGCCACTAGCCTGCTAACTGCTTCCTACTTAAACCTTTGGGCATACACTTTTGGAGCCTACCTACTATGGCTACTCACAGCTTCTTAAATAGATAGAAAAGCCCATCGAGGTGGTGGAGATTCAACAACAACATCATCAACAACCCTAACAATAAACATAAACAATAAACGAACCCTAACCTTTCACCTGAAATCATAGAAAAGAATGCATCACTGGATATAAGTATTTTTATTTTCTGTTATAATCAATTTTATTATAGTAATATCATCAATTTATAACTGTTATGGCCGAGGCCTGAGGTAGAATAGTGAACTGTAAATTGTAGAAAGAAATAAATCAAAGCAAAACTTACCCAGATTGTAGTGTGGGCTTGAGAAAAACGTGGCCAGTAAGTGGGCGGCGCAGTGGGCTAAAGTGGGGAGTGCCCACCGCAGGAGATAGAAAAAAGATTAAAGAAACTCGAGTTTGAGAAGGAGAAGAGAGGAAAAGTAAATGCCTGCACAAGATGTTGAGCCAGGACAGCACAGAAGAGAAACTCGAAGGCAGGCGTAGCAGACAGCGCAGCAACGGAGAACAAGAAGGCTTGTAGCACTGGAGCGTTTTAAACTTTAAACTTGAAGTTATGGAGAACTGACTGACTGAAGAACTGTTCACTGTTTGCACTGTTGCACTGATCGGAGATTTAATGGTAGAGACTGACAGGTTTGAGCTGCTCCCTGAGCAGGCGAGAGACCAACTGAGTCCTACGAAGGTAGGCAGACAACAGACTGACTGACGCAATGTCAGGGCAAGAACAGATAACGAAAACTTGTTAAGTAGGGGAAAGACGGGAAACACAGGGTGAAACAACAAGACAGAATGATGAATAGACATGAAGCGGAAATATACAAAATTAGAACTATACTAATAAGAACACTGGCGCTTACAATAACACTTTAACTCCATAAGTAGCTTCTTGTTGTAGGTTTGTGGCTGCGAAATTACTGGCCGCCATTTTGCTAGCAGGCGAAGTAGGCTTCGTAATGTACACTTTCACCTGCTGTCTGCTGTCTGCTAGCCTGCTAGCCAAATCGAAGCTTTGGTCGCCTGCTAGTGACTTCACTTCCACTAGGCTAGTACACTAGCGTGATTCGTGAAAATGAATTATAGAACGCAGCCTCATTTAAATAAACTTGGCCGATGACTAAAGTTCCAACACGTATTTGACAGTAGGCCTGCTTCTAGGTTAGGTTTCCACTTTCATGATTTCATTAACCGCCTTGTAGAGCATAGCGTATCTTTCTATAGTTGCATTTTTTCTATAGCAATGGATAGTCAATTCACTTATCAACGATTAATTACCCATGGATTAAATGTGGACTGAAAAACACAACATGGCCAATCACTGTTTAAAATATCTGGTTGTTTTAATCAATGGTTATTAAACCAAGGATTTATGCCACGATTAAAAACCGGGTCTAACACTGAGTCTTAATTCAAAGTTTCACCTTTCCTCCTAATATCACAGGTAAGCAACTCCCCTTAACCCCACCTCACAGCTAAGCCACGCCCCTCTACCCACCTCACAGCTAAGCCAGTCCCCTTCCCACCACCTCGCATCTAAGCCACGCCCCTCTCACCGGCAAAGAAGTCCTGAATGTCGCTGTGTCCCTCCGCCCCCTCCACCTCGGGCAGGTACAACATACCGTACTCGACCATCAGCTCGTTCCTTTCCGTCGGGTCCATCTTACCCCTTTAACCTGAAAACAAGATGGCTGCTAAATTGACGTTTTTTTTTACCTGTATAACGTGTCTTACGTTGCAGTTTACTACATACATTTTCTGCTTAATTTATTTACAATGTTATTGTTATGTATATGTTATGAGGGCGCCATATGAATCATCACTCGATATTTAGAGATATAAGATTAACAGTACTTTACTAGAAATAGATACAATTACAATCACTAGGATGCTAGGCTACATGACATCGCTCCTTGCAAGTCAAGACGGGGAAGACCATAGAGGGGAAGACAGCAACTACTAACCCACCGCCCCTCAGATCCCACGACACAGAGCTCCACTACACTGCAGTGCTCTAGGCGGGTAGTTCAAATGTTCATACATCACACCCCTCCCTTCTGGGATTTTTTTACAAGTATGATTTGAATTAAATTTATCAATTAGCGTTTTTAAAGATACATGATTTAATCAGTAACAAAGTCTTTCAGATAGGCAGGTCTAGCACGAGGACGTGAGGATACCCTTTGCTGGGGAGAATGACATGGAGTGGCAGAGGTTTCATTAGCCCTTCCTACTAGGGATGGTTCTGAAGGAGAATCAGGTTGGTTCACTGCCTCTTCATAGTCTTCTGTCGACCGCGAGTCTCGCCCCCTCATTTGGTCTAGGTGTCGTTTCCAGGTCCGTCCATCATCCAGTTGCGTTTCGAATGTTCGTGGGCCGCCGACGTTGGTGACAGTTGCTGGCATCCACTTGTTTCCATCGGCATAGTTCCGCACGAACACTGCTGCACCTTCTTCAAAAGTTCGCTCAGGTAGCTTCTGGCGTTCCCATTCTTCCTCCTGACGTTGGCGCATCTTCTTGCTCAAGTCTGGTTTCAAAAGATCCAAGGCTGTCCGGATACGCCGACCCATTAGAAGTTCAGCAGGACTCTTGTTGGTCACCGTGCTCGGAGTGTTATGTTGATGTAGCAAGAATCTTGAGACCATGACTTGAATGTTCCCTTTGTTCATCTTCTTGAGGGCTTCCTTCACCGTCTGAACAGTTCTTTCAGCTTGTCCATTTGATGCAGGATAGAATGGTGGTACGGCAACATGCGTAATACCATTACTTCTAAGAAATTCATTCATTTCAGCCGAGACAAACGCCCGTTCCATTATCGGAAACCAATTTGTCTGGTAGCCCGTGCGTTGGAAAGATTCTTCGTAGATGATTTATTACTGCTAATGATGTTAAGTTTTTCATTATAACCACTTCTGTACACTTGGAGTAGGCATCTACCAAAATGAGAAAAGTGTTCCCCATGAATGGACCCATGAAGTCAACGTGTAGTCTCGACCAAGGATTCGTCGGCCATTTCCAAGGACATGGAGGTGCTTTAGCTGGTTCATGTCGTTGTATTTGACAATTGTTGCATCTCTTGACATAGTTTTCAATGTCGTTGTCGATTCCCGGCCACCATACATATGCGCGAGAAAGTTTTTTCATGACCACAATGCCTGGATGAGCCACATGCAACAATTTCAAAACCCTTCACGTAGTTCTTCTGGTATAACGACTCTCGTTCCCCACAGCAAACACCCAAGATGAATCGATAATTCTTGACGTCGCCTGAAGTATGCTGTGAAATTGTCCTTGTTGAGGTCATGCGTCCATTTTGTAAGTACGCATTCCATGACCTTGCTCATCACCGGATCTTGCTTGGATACCTTTTCTATCTCGACCGCTGTGATCGGTGGTTTGTCCAATGCTTCCAAAAACAGTACTTCAATTGGTGCTGGAGTTTCGGTATCCGGGTGTTGTACCGGTAACCGGCTTAGTCCGTCGGCGTTACCTATTTGTTTACCAGGGCGATAAACAAGTTCGTACTCATAAGCGGACAGTAGAATGCTCCACCGTAGCATTCTTGGTGAAATTATCTGTGGAATTGATTTCCCAGGGTTGAACAATCCCAAGAGTGGTTGGTGATCTGTTACAATCCTGAATTTGCGACCATACAAGTATTGATGATAGTGTTTTACGCCATAGATTATGCTTAACGCCTCTCGATCTGTTTGAGAATAGTTACGCTCTGTACTTGTCAGTGTTCTTGACGCAAATGCAATTGGTTTTCCTTGATCTTGATTGTTGACATGAGACAAGACTGCTCCGATTCCCACCGGAGATGCATCACATGTTAGCTCGATTGGCTTGTCTTCATCATAATGAGTTAATACATCAGCTGATTGTAATCTCTTTTTAGCTTCCAGGAAAGCGTTTTCCTCTTGTTCTTCCCACTTCCAAGAGCTGGCATCGTCTAGCAGTCTGTGAAGTGGTTCCAGAAGACATGCTCGGTTCTTCACGAACTTGTTGTAGAAGTTGTATAACCCGAGGAACGCTCGAAGTTCTGACTTGTTAGTTGGGTTCGGTGCTTGTACGATAGCATTCACCTTGTCTTGTGTTGGCCTAACCCCAGTGCTGTCAATTAGAAACCCAAGAAATTGTACTTGTTCAAGGTCAAATTGGCATTTTGATCTTTGCAAGCGCAGCCCCTTAGAGTCAATCCGCTTCAAGACTTCCCTCAACCGCTCGTCGTGTTCTTCTTGCGTTTTCCCCGATACCAGGATATCGTCGAGAAATACCGCCACACCTGGTATGCCTGCTAACAATTTTTCCATTTCGCGTTGAAAAATCGCAGGTGCGCTCGATATCCCGTACGGTAACCTCTTCATTTTAAATAACCCCTTTAAGGTGTTGATTGTCAGTACAAGGCCTGCTGTCTCGTTTACAGACATTTGTTGATATGCTTGTGCAAGGTCCAGCTTGGAGAACTTCACACCACCGGCAATCGTAGCCAGGATATTGCTCGTTGTGGGCAATGGATAAATGTCTGTTACTAGCGCTGGATTTACTGTGCTTCGGTAGTCACAACAAATCCTTAAAGTTTTGTCTTTTTTTAAAACTGCCACAATCGGTGATGCCCATTCCGAATGGATCACCGGTTCTATAACCCCGATTTCAGTCAACCTGTCCAGTTCCTTATTAACCTTGTTTTGCAGTGGAAAAGGTACTGGTCGTGCTCGTAAGAATTAAGGCGTAGTATTTTCCTTCAATGGTACAGCGATTTCGGGACCAGTGTAGGAGCCTAGTTCGTCGTTGAACACCTGAATTCTTCTTCCCATTTAGGTCTAGGCCTCTGTGAGTCAACTTTGTTTATGCACTCATGTAGATTCCCAGGGCATTAAACCAGTTGCGGCCTATGAGACTGCTTCCCGCCCCTTTTACAACCACCGGTGGTAATTTATGACTTTTCCCTTGATGCACTACATCTATTATGCTTCACCAACCACCGACAGCATTTCTTGTGACCATGTTTTTAGTCCTATGCCCGTCTGTTTAATGCTTGGTGTAGGCATAACTGACTGTGACAATAACTGGTTAAAAGTTATGTCATTGATTATTGAACATGCAGATCCAGAGTCTACTTCCATTGTATGCATGCAACCATTTAATTTTAGTGCTAGGCTAGGCTTGTCCATAGATGATGTTACCTTAAAACATTGGCCTACCTGGTTGATTTCGTACAGCTGTTCTGACTGTTGTAGCTCAATTGCATGTGTACTTTGAATCCCCTTCCCTGCGTTTTGTTTATAAGTCTTGCCGACTTGGTTTTTGTTTTTCTTTGACTGTTTGTCTTGATTCTGTTTTGTTAAACAAACTTGCTCAAGGTGTCCCACCCTTTTGCAAAAATGACAAGTTTCGTTAGCAAACTTGCATGATTGTCTTTGATTATCATAACCGCACCGATAGCACGTTCCTTCTGTGGTACCTTGTTGTGATGGACATCCTTGCCCTTCTTGTATGAAAGGGTGTGGATCTCCTTGCTAACTCCATTGTTGGCTGGAGCTCTCATTGCCGTCATGTTGTTGTCTGCTGCCTCCGCTGCTACAGCCATTTGTAGGGCTTTTTCAAATGTTAGATCACTCATTTCCAATAGCCTACGTTGTAAGGCTTCGTTGCAAATGCCTACAACTAACTGATCTCGTAGTCTAGTGTTCAAATCTGCTGTAAAGTTACAGTTTTCTGTTAGTTTTCTGAGTTCTGACACATACTGCGCGATTGTTTCCCCTCTCTTCTGGGTTCTGCGATGGAAGTTAAATCTCATCACTATTTCGGAGGGTTTTGGGTGAAGATGGTTCTTTATTGCCGTCGATAATAGTGCCAATGTCAATTCGTTAGGCCTTCTAGGCGCCACGACCGACCTGATTAGTGTATAGGCGCGTTGTCCTACAACACTCAGAAGCACTGCCAGCTTCCTGGACTCTTCTTCAATGTTGTTGGCAATGTAGTTGAATTCCACTCTCCATATATTCCTCCCAGTTGTCGATTTCTGGGTTGAATTCGTCGATTTTCCCGACGGACGCCATGCTTGGCGCGTTTTGCCTAGCCTAGGCCTACTGTTTGCGTTGGCCTAGGGCCTTCAGATTTCCGAGATGGTACTTACTTTGCATTTCCCGTTCGTCGCCAGTGTTATGTATATGTTATGAGGGCGCCATATGAATCATCACTCGATATTTAGATATAAGATTAACAGTACTTTACTAGAAATAGATACAATTACAATCACTAGGATGCTAGGCTACATGACATCGCTCCTTGCTAGTCAAGACGGGGGAAGACAGCAACTACTAACCCACCGCCCCTCAGATCCCACGACACAGAGCTCCACTACACTGCAGTGCTCTAGGCGGGTAGTTCGAATGTTCATACATCACAGTTATAAAGTGATTGAAGCGAGCGTTTCCATTTGACTCTGCCGGAAAAAAATAGTCACTGTTTTTTTTTTTTGTTTGTATGTCTCGCCATCACGTTCGAACGGAGTTTCGGATCGAGTTGAAATTTGAACCATCCGCAAGCTTCGTTCTGGATTAAACGCCATTAGTTTTGTGGCAAAATCGTTCAAAAAGTTACAAAGTTACATAAATGTTAATCGAAAGTTTTTTTTTTTAAACTAAACGGCGACAAAATCTGAGGTAGCCAAATCATTTAGAATGTCCGTCCGGTCACGAATATGTTAATTTTATTTTGATCCGATCAGTAGTGTAGATGGAAATTACATTTTAACAAAAGTAACGTTACAATGACAACGAAAAGTCGCACGAGGTTTCTGCCCACTATGCACTGCCACCTAGAAGTAATCAAACTACTTTTGAAGAAGCAGTGAATTATTTGTTACCGTACAGTTAAAATAGTTTTCTCAAGGAAATGATATCAAGGTCTTCTAGATGGCGGTGGATTTTATCCACTAAGTAAAGGTTTACCTACGGGTTTACCCAATTACCTTGGCAATAATAAATAATATTGGAAACGTTGCCCCGTGGACAGCGAACGTTGCAAATTTTAAAATTAAAAAAATGTGCAATGTGGGTCTATCTATAGCACGTGCTCGCTTATCAACGCGTCCAGCTGAGAGTTTCCTAGTTTAATTTGTAAGTGATAGAAAGGCCATGAAATGGTTAAACAACAACCCCATTGTGTGTTGCCTCGAGCGTAAAGTTCACGATTCTGCTTCAGAAGGTTCCGGATTCAAATCCTTTCGTGAACGGTAATCCTGAATGGAGGTTATTTCCGAGGTTTTCTTTAGTCGTTGATGCGAATGCAAGGGATTGAGTCCTCTTAAAACCGCCCTAGGAAATTCCTTCACAATAATTGTCCTAATAGCAACATACCTAATTCAACTAAAGAGGGGCATATTCACCCTATAACAGATTTAATTCCCACGATAAAAATAAAATTAACAACATGTGCAAATCGAGCGATGGACTGCCAACTATCATCGATTGTGGGTCTAGCCGGACCGGTCATTGACAAACAGGAGATCGGTTATGGATTGGTCCCAATATTGATCCCTGGGGAACTCCAGATACAATAAACTGAGGTTTGGAGAGGGTTTTAGTTACGGATTGACTACTGTATGTCAGGAGTGCCCCACGGAAGCCAAAAGTTATAAGTAATTGAGTTTGGCTTGGAGGATTTTGTGATCAATCGTGTGAGAAGCCTTGGTCATGTCGTAGAAAATTCCTGCATCTTGGTCGCCATTTTCCAGAGTAAAATAGAGAGGGTATAGAAATCTGTATTTTGCACTAGACGTGGATTTGTTTCATGACACAACGTTAGTGAACGATAAAAGTTTTTTACTTTCGGACAAGGTAGGATAATTTATTTTTTTCTATTTTTTTAAAATGAGTTTTACTCTGCTTCATTGAAATTATAATCGTTATATTATACAAAATGCTAATGTTGGCAAAATCAATCGAAATTATTGTCTCTTGGAAATCGTTTCATATATGCTACATAGACTATAGCTCATGGGCTACTAAAAATAGTTGCAAAAAATTAAGTAAAGCTAAAACATTAGTAGATAGTGAGAGTTTTGAGAGATTGTTGACTTCCGGATTTCTAAACTGGAAAACTGCCCAAATTTTATTGTTTTTGACTGATTGTGTGAAAATAACGCAAATTTCTTGTTACTTTGCTGTATCAGCTGAAGAAGCAAAATGTCATTTAATTGAGCGATTAAAATTTGAGTTCTCTGTGACATTGACATTGGATAAAAAATAATATTTTGTGCAAAATTACAGAATGAATTAAATGAATTGCATAATGCATACCTCGTAGTGTCCTGGTAATTATAGCGAATATGCCTTCTGATCACGTTCCCATACCCTGACTTAACACCCTCTTCACGTTATATATCACACACTTCTCTTCGCAAGTTTACCGTGTTCTATCACTGCGAGCTGGGCTGTAAAACTGAACTGCAAAGCGTCATATATTATCTATCAGATAAAAGTTATGTCCCTTCAGAAGCCAATCAGCTAAAGTCAACAATGACAAACGTGATGAAATACAGTTTTTGTTTGGAGTTTGACATGGTATTGTAAATTCTTTCAAAATTTCCCATAAATGTTATCCATCAGTTAAAATTACATTAAGATTGTACTAACTTTATTATTATGTTAGAAAATTTTAGTGAAGTTGCTCAACTTTTAACACATTTTTGGTAAATCTGGTGATAAGTTATTATTATTTTTAAGGTTGAATATTATAGAGTAATAAAATTCGTAATCATTGGAAATGAAAATTATAGTAAACATTCTTTTATTGCAAGGAGCTCTCTAACCGATATTTTGAAAGTCAAAGGATTTTTTTTTTACAATTTCCTTTGACTTTCAAAATATCGGTTAGAGAGCTCCTTGCAATAAAAGAATGTTTATTATAATTTTCATTTCCAATGATAACGAATTTTATTACTCTATAATATTCAACCTTAAAAATGAAGTTGAATGAAAGAGGAACTTGAATAAAAAAGAAAACGAAATAAATATTTTTTAAGGGACAAATACTCTCAAAGGAAGTGTGACGCCGAAAAGTCATGGGTTATTATAAACCTTGGATTAAGTTAAATGTAATTAAAGTATTTAATATTTCAAGTACGTAAATGTAAGTCACATTCTTTTGCTGTGGCTTAAATAAGGTTGTCCACGATACCAATACTGAACCGCACATATTATCGAGCTCTTTTTATCCTCATTCGACAACCATCTGACCATCTGAGGTAGTATTGTCGAAGACATCAGTACATGGTTTAAAAATATAGCTAAACTTCCCCAACCGCAACTCATTTCAATTCCAAATTTATTTATTTATTTATTTATTATTTATTTAACGTCTATCCTATTCAGTTATAAAAACTGATTTACAAAGGAGGACAACTAAATAAATCTAATTACATAGATGCAGAAACAACAATAAACTACATTTTCGTAAATATTTGAAATAGCCGCATTACAACAACAATGCATTTAAACGACAGAATTTTTGTAACAAATTAAATGATATTATATGCATTTAATAAATGAATCTAATATTATAAAGGGTGGAGAATGAAAAGAAAAGGGGGAAAAAAAGGAAAAAGGGAAAAAAGAGAAAAGAAAAGAAAAGAAAAGAAAAGGAAAGAAAAGAAAAGAAAAAGAAAAGGAAAGAAAAGAAAAGAAAAGAAAAGGAAAAGAAAAGAAAAGAAAAGAAAAACGAAAAAAAAAAACTGATTTATTAGACGATCCCACTCAAACGAATATGAGGTTTGCCAAAAATCAGGAACAGCAAATCAGGGAGTATAATCAAACTTTCGCGGAAGAAACCACCGAACGCGAAATCTTTATTCTTGTGTTCAATCTTCATTTTTGTGTTCAAATCTTGACTCATATATAAAATTATATCAGATATATAATTATTTAAAATTGTTCATGTCAAACTGATCACAGCAATGATACAGGACACCTAACTCAAGTTGCAAGCTCCATCAGTGGGCGGCAACCAGACAATCTAGGCAGAAAAATATAATTGAAAACACATTGTTTATATCATAATCAAAGCAATAATGAACAAACAAAGAGAAAAGCAAAATCATTAATAAAAACTTATGAAGATAAATTAACATTTCACAATTACACAGACAATAACCTACAAACAAATAGTAAAAATCAATTTTTTGCTCTTTGATTCATTATCATTGCTTCAATTTTACTTTTAAATTGTACAATTCCTAGATTAGTAAACTGGCTTCTAATATCATAAGAAATTGAATTCCAATAGGATACGCCTCTGTACATAAATGACTTTCTAAATGCTTCAGAATTTAATCTAGGAACTTCCAATGAGTTTATTAAAGTAGAATTTCTATCACGATCAACAATTTTAAAATTATTGGGTAGAATACCTAAAAACATATCTTTCAATACTTTGTATGTATTTACCAGCACACTATACTTCATCCTTTCCTCAATCGTGAAACAATCAGACTGCAAATCTTGGCTTAAGGGAAATGAATCAAACAGATGGTCAATTCTCTTCTGGAGTACAACATACTCAGTAGAAGGTCTTACTGCCCAAACCACTAAGCAATAATCAATAACAGAGTGAATATAAGAATCTACAAGTAACCTCAACATTCTCTCGGTTACAAACCTCTTCATACTACTTTTAATTCCAATTGCTGATGATACTTTACACACCCTTTACACTTTACACACATATTCATAATGTTTCTTAAAATTTAAATTACAATCTAAGAAAACTCCAAGATATTTAAATTCATACACTCTAGAAATTAACTTACCATTACAATTTAACGTCAAATAAATATCATTCATGCTTCTATCATTAGTCTTTTGAAAAATCAAAAAATTTGTTTTGCTATAATTAATATCAAGTTCCTGAGTTTTAAACCAATCATCCATCCTCTTTAGAACTTCTTGAAGACGTATTACGATCTCTTTGACATCCATACCTTCTAAATAAAAGACCAAGTCATCAGCATATAAGATATAATTGATGCCTCCCATTATAGTAGATATATCATCACACAGGGGTCCTAATAGTGTAAAACTGTGGCAAATATCTCGGGCGGTAGATGTAAGGTCTAACAATCTTGGGAACAAGAGTACCAAAAACCAGACGAACTTTTGTACTGACGATGAAAGCTCCTTGGTGGAGGTGCCGGGTTCATAAATATCCCTCCTCTGTGTGAGGATAACCTTACTACCCTGACCCTCAGACATTTTGCATCTTCCTTACTGAAGAGCAATGTCAACAAATACATGGCAAGCATGACAGACAGACAGACAGACAGACAGACAGACAGACAGACAGACAGACAGACAGACAGACAGACAGACAGACAGACAGACAGACAGACAGACAGACAGACAGACAGACAGACAGACAGACAGACAGACAGACAGACAGACAGATGAGCGAAGCGAAGAATTCAATTTCAATGACCCCTCAAAAAATTTAGCTCCAATATTTTTGTTTTTTTATCTGTTCGCTCTCTACCGGGCAAACGGCATATCCGATCTTGATAAAAATTAGAGGGTTCCTTTAAACTTAGAACTGTTACGTTTTTGAGTCCAATCGAAGAAATATTTCTCATGAATATCGTACTTATACGATAGTTTTCGAATTTAAGTGTGATATTTTCGTGACATTTTGGCCGATTCTGACCAAACAAGTGGGGCTACAACGTTCATATTTTACATGTACTTTAAGGTAATGGTGATGTATTGCTTTTTGAAAGAAAAAGTTGAAAAAGTTAGCCAGAATCCATAAAATAAAGGTTTGTATATGAGTTTTTTGAGGTTTATAATAACAATTAACAAGTAACAATAGAAACTTGACAACAATCACCTACAATGCATTAAAAAAGCAAAAAAAAGGCATTAAAGCAATGGTGGCCATAGCATCGGTTGCCGTGGAAACAGTAATTATAGCAAAGGTAGCCATAGCAACGGTTGCCATTGCAACAATTATTATAGCAAGGTTGCCATAGCAACAGTTATTATTGCAATGGTTGCCATAGCAACGGTTGCCATGGCAACAGTAATCATAGCAATGGTTGCCATGGTAACCGTTGCTATGGCAACCATTGCTATAATTACTGTTGCCATGGTAACCGTTGCTGTAATTACTGTTGCCATGGCAACCGTTGCTATGGCAACAGTTATTATTGCAATGGTTGCCATAGCAACGGTTGCCATGGCAACAGTAATTATAGCAATGGTTGTCATAGCAACGGTTGCCATGGCAACAGTTATTATAGCAATGGTTGCATGGCAACAGTTATTATTGCAATGGTTGCCATAGCAACGGTTGCCATGGCAACAGTAAAATCTAGCAATGGTTGCCATGGCAACCGTTGCTATGGGAACCATTGCTATAATTATTGTTGCCATGGCAACCGTTGCTAAAAAATTTGCTTGGCCCAAACCAAATTCAATGGCTATGCCATTTTTTATGATTTCGAGTTTAAATGTTTTACTTTTTTACCACAAAAATCGTTGAATTGGCGCTCGTCAACTGGCAAAATGATCTTACTTATGTTCATAGCGAAACTAGGGAGAAAGAATAAAAAGCTTGGGTTAACTTCTATATCTCACAGCATTCACAGCCGAAGACTTTTGTAGGAGGGCTTGGCTGCCGTTTTTTTTTTTTTTTTTTTTACAAATTTTTGTATTTGTTTGGATCAACAGTTCAGCAGAAAGCATCAACACCTTAGTGCGCACATTTGAGTTGGACCACAAGCTCAGCGCTCCCTCTTAAAAAAATTAATGTCCCCCACTGAAAATCAGTTGTGTGCCTGAGTGGGTAGGCTCTAATCTTAATACGAATTTATCATTTATTTACTCAAGAAATGTAATTAATCTAATTGAAGATGTTATTATTTAAATTCTATTACCCCGTCTGGGTCCGTGGTAGAATTTGGCCCAGTGCATGCAGCTGATCGTAAAGGCCGAGTAAAGAAGCAAAGTCCATCTCGCAAACATCAACTAGTATGAAGGGAAGTATGTTACTCCCCGAAACCAGAAGCGAGCTCTGGCCGGCGTCGTGAGAAACTTCTTCCTTTTCCTCCCCTTGTCCGTGGCGTGGCTTGTTCTGACCATTATTTTATATAATATCCTTCCCTATACATAAATCTCCTAGGCTAGAGTAGCTTGACCTACCGGTTGTGACCAATAAACCATAATCCAGACGTTTATGAACAATGTTTAAATTGAGAATTTAAGTAATTTTACAGAAAGTGTATTGTATATTTACCGCCAGTGTTGGCTTGAGCGCTCAGCGCTTGACTCTGATTCGGGAGGTCCCGGGTTCGAATCCCGTAAAGACCGGTAGTCCTGATTAAAGTTTTTCCCGTGGTCTTCCTCAGTCGTTTATGCGAATGCAAGGGATTGAGTCCTCTTAAACAGCCCTCGGATATCCCTTCACAATTGTCCTATCAACAACATACTTTAACCTGAAGAGGGCATTTTATAACACGTTTAATTCTTACGATAAAAAATAAAAAAATAAATTTGTATTTCTAAACATGCTGGAGATACACAATGGATCTAGATTCAGGTACAGGTACAGGTACAATTTATTATTTGCATCTAGGTATAAATAGGTTTAAAAGAACACAGCTATTTTTATGTTGGAACTATCGATTTAATCAATCAACAAAGTCCAATGTGTTACTGTGCGAACTGCGAAGTGGCTTGCTTCAAAACTGAACATGCTGCTCATGCTGTGTGTTTTTCCTACTACTGCACGTTCCGCAGATAACTAATTGTTGACGCATCTGTTTGTCGTCCGCGTTACAGACCCAGAGCAGCTACCTTGTTCATGTCACTGAACGACGAGAAGAGTGTGTAGCAGGAGACCTCGGTTGTATCGGTCGAGAGGATTACAACACTTGGAACATATTGATAAAGTAACTAAACTTAATCATTATTATATCGCGTATTATATTATTGTGGTGAACTTTTAGTGAATGATTGTGACACATCTATCTTCTAGTGCAGTTCCGACCAGGGTTCGTCAGGTGTCTACGCCGACATACATGGACGCATCGTCGCATAGAGAGTAAGAGCTAGAGCCAGTGGCGTAGGAACTATTTTTCTAGTGGGGGGATCACACACTACGAGTCTGGGTGGGCAAACCGGGGTCTGGGGCTAAGCCCTAGCCGCCGGAGGCTTTTTCGCCGTAGGCGACATTTTTTATAGGTGCCCTTGATAGGTAGCCTAAAACACGTTTTCAGGCAAATTTTAATTATGAATAAGGGTTACATTTTGAAGCTAATATTACATTGAAGATTGATTACCTGACTAAAATCGGTCGACAGTCTGCTTGGGAGTGAAACACTGCACACAAAATAAAATGAACATTAGTCTAAAATCAGATGGCTAGTCTAGTCTCACAAATCACGTCTCTTACTGACTCTTTCTAGAAAAATGTTAACAAAAACCTTCCTTTTTGTTTGCAAGCCTGAACGTAGTAAAAATCCTAAAAATCACCCAACAAGCTATAAGTTGTAAATGACACCCATACTTGGCTTGACCCCCCCCCCCCCAAGCCAACAAGTGGGGGGGAAGTTTTCCCCCATCCCCCCCGTTCCTACGCCCCTAGCTAGAGCGATGCGATGCTTACTTACTGTTCGCTCGGCCGACTGACTCCACATACGTTTGAAATTTTGGGAAGTTTTCACGGACATGGAAATGTAGGGCTCTAGTACAGTACACCTTTCAAAAAATTACATTAAAATTATTAAAATAATTAAAATATTATCTGGATTTTAAATTTGGTTAAAAAGTCAAAATTTGTCCATATTCATGGATTGATCCTGTCTAATTAACATATAAATATATTTAAAATAATCTATTTTTTACCACATAAACTCTACCATAATACTACACTTAAATGACCGTTAAAAATTAAATCATGTTTAACTTTTATTTTACACGAATGTTTCAATGGTTTTGATCATGAGATTTGCAAAAATTGGCCTTTTGGGAAATTTCTTAAATCAGCATTAACTTGCTTCTTTTCTGTTCCACATAGATACTAGAGCATCGTACCAATTTAAAATGCCCCTTTATATCATCGTGTCTTGAAACTGTGCACAAATATACTCTCAAATACGCAAAAATATGCATTCCAAAAAAAATCAGCATATTTTGACCGAACCACTTGCCCAAATTACAGAGGATTTACAGAAAAGACTGTCGAGGAAATTACGTGAATAATAGCCAATATTTATTTGGATCAAAATCCTCCAAGGTCACGGGGCATAAATATCGTCCCCATGTTATTTCTTATGGGAGATTTTTGCCGATTGGATTCTATTAATTTCTAAATTCATAACTAGTTAGCAGTGAACACCCCTTTAACAAGTATGTACAGTTTCATATAATTCGGATGCTTCCTGGCCAAGCGAACATCTATTTGCAAGATAAGTAATGCAAAACACTATGAAAAACATTCCAGAAATGTAAAGTTCCATCTTAGTGGGGGAAAGAACCCCGGTCTCCCGATTTCCGGTTGATTGTTTAATTTCTGGGTTGTTTTCCATAATCAATTACACCTACGCGAGTGTTTACCTATTAATTAAATAAAGAAATAATACAATTCAATTTATTAATTAAAAAATAACATGTGGGTTCCTAATGAGTGTATTATTTGCACTCGCAGGCGAGGAACCTACATTCGGGTTTTATAATCTGGCTATGGCGGAAAGGGTGTCTGATTTAGTGAAGTGTAACATTAGTGAAGTGTAACAAAATATGCAGCCAAACCTTAATTACACTGTACACACTCAATAGTAATAAGATCTAAAATAAGGGCCAAGATCATCTAGCCTTCCACATTTGCGCATTCTTAATTCATAAACGTACACTGCCCCGTAACATAATCAACAAAACCGATTCAAAACAACTTTGAGTGCTTCGTTGTTCGGACGGCTCTAAAGTCTCCATTTACTAATTCCTAAGACAAAAGTGAAGGATTTGAATCATTATTAGAAGCTAAAAAACTTACGCCTGACGCGAGATTGGAACCCGGGACCTACTGCATTGAGGGCAGGTAGGTACTACTCCAACAAGACCCTCTCAAAGGTTTCGTTAGACCTCATATATTTCATCTCAGCCATGCGTTTTTCATATTCACATTCTGAGTGCAGTTATGTCTGAATGACACAACACAGTATATTTACCACTAGGATGCTACGCAAACGATTTTTCAGGCGCGTTGTTGGATGAGTGTAATTTTTTAAAAACGAAAAAAACGTAAAAATTGCAATTTTCATAAGAAATAATTTTTCGATTACGCTCAAACTTAATTAACACAAATATAGAAAAATATAAATTCATAAAATTAAGGTTCTGTGAAAAAAAATCATTACAATCGGATAAAGCATGTCGGTGTTATAAGTCGAAGAAATTGAAAAAAATGAAACAAATTGAAAAATTGCGATTATCACCAGAAATAATTTTTAGATTCTGCTCAAATTCCACCCGAATATATCAATTCATAAAATTAAGGTTCTGTAAAAAATCATTACAATCAGATAAAGCATGTAGATATTAAAAGTCGAAGAAATTTTAAAAAATAAAAAAGTATTGTAAAACTGCGATTTTTCATGAGAACAATTTTTCGATTACGCTCAAATTTCACACGAATATATTATTATTATTATTATTATTATTATTATTATTATTATTATTATTATTATTATTATTATTATTATTATTATTATTATTATTATTATTATTTCTTCCGCGAAAGATTGATTACTCCCTGATTTGCTGTTCCTGATTTTTGGCAAACCTCTATTCGTTTGAGTGGGATCGTCTAATAAATCAGTTTTTTTTTTTTTTTTTTAATGTTTTTATTTTTTCTTCTTCTTTTTTCTTTTCTTTCTTTTTTTTTCTTTTTTTTCCTTTCCTTTTTTCTTTTTTCTTTTATTTTCTTTTTCTTTTCTTTTCTTTTTTCTTTTCTTTTCATTCCCCACCCCCTTTTTTATATATTCGATTCATTCATAAATTGCATTTAATATCCTTTTTATTTGTTATCAAATTTGTTGAATATTTAATGCATTGTTGTAATATTACTATTTCAAATATTTACTTAAATGTAGTTCATTGTTGTGTCTGCATCCATGTAATTAGATTTATTTAGTTGTCCTCCTTTGTAAATCAGTTTTTATAACTGAATAGGATAGACGTTAAATAAATAAATAAATAAATAAATAAAAAGGTACTGTGAAAAAATCATTACAATCGGATTAAGCATGTAGGTGTTATAAATCGAAGAATCTTTTTAAAATCGAAATAAATCGAAAAATTGCGATTTTTATGAGAAAAAATTTTTTTATTGCGCTCAAAACGTGGCATTTTTAAGTTCAGAGATTTTGAAGGCCTCCAGAAAATTTGATTGCAATTGGAGTATCGGTTTCGCCGTAATCGTGTTAAAAACACACAAAAATACAAAAAAAGAAGAAAAAAACAAAAAACAAAACATTCCGGATTTTTTTCTCCAGTGTACTGAAATGGAATCTTCGCTTCGATCGCTACGCTCATCCAATAAGACCGCACCCCCATTACTGCATAATAATGTGTATGTAATTTTGTGTAAAATAATATTGAAATATAGTTCACAAACATGAACATTAGTAATATAAATTTTGTAATGGAACTTGGAAAAGTAATGAGATCCTCTTATACTAAAAATGTAGCAATCATTGGACACAAATATTTTTTAACAAAGCTCATCCATTAACGTGACTGGAAAAGGCGTTCGCAAAGCGACCTAGCAATACTTCAAACTTATCATCAGCATATAGGTAAAGAAATTTCTATTGGAACGAGTTCCTTTTCCAAAATAAAGAACTTGTGGCATAACCGTTATCTTGTTAGAACTTGGAACCTACCTTACATTCCATTCAAAATTGTTTTCGCTTTCGTATTGTTGTTGACTAGATCTCGTATAATAACATAAGATCGAAAATACATTCTTGATTTTTAAAAGTACAGATTACAATTTTTGATTTGCCCCCAAACATGATACTCGTCCCTCATCTTCCCCCTCTAATGCACAATAGCGTCGCCACTAGTAGTAAGTGAGTGATGAACTGTCCTGGATAGTGAGGTCGCATTTGGGGAGAATCAAAATTGTTATCTGGACTTGTAAAATATCCCCCCCCCCCATTACTCCATGTGTTTATGGATACAAATGAGGGTTTTTTCTGTTTTTAAACCTTGAAAATGGACTTTTTTCTCCTTCTTTTAACAATTAATAGTAATATAACCTAATCCTAAGAATGTTGAAGCGCAACATAAAACTAGCAGAATACTTATTGTTAATTAAAAATTTGGTAGTCAATTCTCAAAAGGGACATTTTACATTAGTGGAAGGTAGGCCTACGCTTGAAAGCTATTATAGTGTGATATTCATTCTAAAACTAAAAATGTCAAACTTTTTTCCGCGCGCACGTCAAACTTTCTTTTGCAAACGGCAACGCTTTTGTGCATGCTATGCGTTTAAATATAATAAACACACATTGTTTCGCGTCGTTCCTGCTAGTCGTGATAACGTTTTATTGTTGTGTAGTCGCAGTTGGTACAACCCTAGGTAAAGGTTGAGATTATCACTGCGTCAAAGTTGACAAATCCTAGCCTTCTCATTTTATTTAATATCTTTACAGAAACAAGTGGTCTTGAGATGAATATCTTTTGTTTAAAAGGATTAGAATGCTCAATATTAAAAATCTTATTGGATGAGCGAAGCGAAGACTTCAATTTCACTGACCCCCCAAAAAATTTAGCTCGGGTGTTTTTTTGTTTGTTTTGTTTTGTTTTTTGTCTGTTTGTTCGCTCTCTACTGGGAAAACGGCATATGCGATTTTGATGAAAATTTGAGAGGACCTTCGAAATCTCTGAACTTAGAGGTGTATTGTTTTTGGGTACAATCGAAGAAATATTTCTCATGAATATCGTACTTTTACGATTTTTTCGATTTTTAGTGCGATATTTTCGTAACATTTGGTCCGATTCTAACCAAACGGGTAGGGTTACAACGTTCATATTTCACATGGACATTAAGGTTTTGGTGATGTAGTAACTTTTGATAGAAAAAAATTGAAAAAGTTAGCCAGAATCTATAGAAATAAAGGTTTTAATATAAGTTTTTCAATTTTTAGTGCTATATTTTCGTCATATTTGGGTCGATTTTGACCAAACGGGCTGGGCTGCAACATTCAGATTTCACATGGACATTAAGGTTATGGTGATGTTGTACCTTTTGAAAGATAAAGTTGAAAAAGTTAGCCAGAATCCATAGAAATAAAGGTTTTAATAAGAGTTTTTTTTGGGTTTTTTTAGGTTTATAACAATAGAAACTTGACAACAATCACCTACAATGCATTCAAAAAGCACTTGCAAAGGAAAAGTGCAAACAAACGCAAAAAAACTTACAAAAAAAGCTCATCCATCAACGCGGCGAGACTTTAGCGTTTTCCTAGTAATTATTAAAAGTATAATCATATATTTTACTATATCTGTTTTCTTGTTAATATTTTTCTGATCATAATGCCGTCCGCGGTGGCACATTAGGGCACAATGTCCGAAGCACGCTCTACGAGAACGTGGGTTCGAATCCCGCATAAGGCATGGAGTTGTATAATTAGATGAGCGAAGAGAAGTCTTCAATTTCACTGACCCCCCAAAAAATTTAGCTCGGGTGTTTTTTTTGTCTGTTTGTTAGTTTGCTCTCTACCGGCCAAACGGCATATGCGATCTTGATGAAAATCGGAGGGAACCTTCAAAATCTCTGAACTTAGACCTGCCACGTTTTTGGGTACAATCGAAGAAATATTTCTCATGAATATTGTAATTTTACGATTTTTTTCGATTTTTAGTGCGATATTTTCGTGACATTTGGACCGATTCTGACCAAACGGGTGTGGCTGTAACGTTCATATTTTACATGGACCTTTTGAAAAAAAAAGGTGGAAATTTTAGCCAGAATCCATAGAAATGAAGGTTTTTTGAGATATATAATAACCACTGCCTCCTAGATGTTCGTCGTGGCTCCTCGTTCCATGCCTGTCCATGCGCACAGTGTTAATTGTTGTCCAAAGCGCTAGTTACCGTTCCCAAGAGCTTTCCTTTGTTTTTGATGTTGTCATCACATTAAATGTCATCTCCCATGTATTTTACTGTTGAATCCAACTAAATTGAATGTTTTAGATCGTATTTTGTTTACGTACATCACTTATCATGGTTTGCAGAATAGTAATATACAAATTTGGGCTAGTTATATTATGCTGGTAATTAAACAAATAGTAGATTTTGATAACTTTGTTGTTGATAATATAAGGCAAGGGCTAATAGGCATGTTAATTTTATCTATAGGGCCTAGTTACCGTCCCCAAGAGCTTTCTTTTGTTTTCGTTGTTTTCATACGATCTGCATACGATTAAAATGTCACAATGCCAGAGTTGAGCTGTGTTTTTCTTCATAATAGGCAATGGTGCGTGCAAGAAGTTGTAAGATACCAGGATGCATTTATCTAACTAAAACAAGTAGGTCTTTCTTGTGCATGAACTACAGGGAAATAAGGAAATTGTGCCACCCAGGCCCGGTGGCAATAAGGGGGGCCCCAGACTCCCCTTATCACGCGCCACTGCTTGATGGAAAGAAATATTGCTTAGCTCGTGCCCTAGTCTTGACAAGGCTTTTGGCAGTTGGCACTTTCTTATCTATACTGGAAAAAAAATATACTAATTGGTTATTGTTTAAAAACTTCGTCTATTGCCTTGAAATTCAAAATACTGAGCTACGTGATTAAAACCAGTAAAGCAATCATTTCCAGGTAACAAACTGATAACACACACAATGGCCACAATGGGTAGTTAAGAGTGAAATTAATGAGGTGTATTACATAACTATTGTTCTTGAGTAATAAAGTATTTTAATTACTCATTTTAGTACTTGTGGCAGTGTGTACCAGTGCTTTGAATATTATACTAGTTCGTTCCTACGGTGTTGCGTATCGAGTAAGACGTTCTGTCGTTCTGTGCTAACTGAGATGTGTGTCAAGGGTGCGATCATCGTTCTGGGCCAGCTGTGCCTGATGAGCTAGGTGGCAGAGGCGTCAAGTAGCCAGCACGCCCGAGCTAGACGGCCAGACGACGATTACAAACGTAAGTGAGGCAGAAGTGATATTGTGTGGGTCGTGAACGTTGCTCGCACTCAGAAAAACTGTTTCCTAGTATTACAATAATGTTTCGTGGGAAGTCTTCGTGTATCTAACTAGGTATGTTGCAAATAGGACAATTTAATGTGACGGGATGTCCGAGGGATGTTTTTAAGAGGTTTCAATCCCTTGCATTCGTATTAACGCCTGAGGAAAACCTCAGTGAGAAACTTTAGTCAGGATTGCAGGTCTCGATGGGATTTGAACCCTGGTCCTCCCAATTCAGGGTCGCGCGCTTAACGCTCGAGCCAACATCGATAGAATTACAACAACTACCAATTTCCATTCCTGTCCTTGCGATTAGTGTCGATTGTTACCTCGGAATTCGCTATAATCAGCCAGGGGATACAACTCTGATACTCTCAATTCAGTGGTTGATTTGTATTGAAAAATGCTGTGGTACGCTATCTTGCGACTTTATGTCGATGCTTTAAAACTCCCCCCCCCCCCCCCCCCCGAGTTCCCACCGGTATTTATTTTAGGTTTCCAAATTCCCTGACTTTTTCAGATTTTCAGATTTAAAACTATTTTTCCTTATTAAAAATTTATTAATTACTTTTCCATTCAACGTTACGAGTGGCAATGAGATAATATCAATAACTTTTCCATTCATCGTTACGAGTGAAAATGAGATAATATTAATCAGTTTTTCATTCAACGTTACGAGTGGCAATGAGATAATATCAATAACTTTTCCATTCAACGTTACAAGTGGCAATGAGATTGTAGTCCACATATAAATGAGGGTATTGCACCAGGATTTGTTGACTTTTTGTTTTTTGTAACTAGTTATTTTTTTAAATATTTGCTTAAAATATGCCAATTGTTAAAAAATTATAATATTCATGTTAGAAAAAACACATTTTACTTTAGACAATTGAATCGTGAAAAGATTTTTAAATGTTAATATTATAATTATTGAGGTTTGATTTGCAGCTGAAATGCAAGAAGACTTCATTCAGTCTTCTGCAACCCTCGTGATAATGTCAGACGTGATTTTGGCTGGAAATACACACACACATTCTAGTGTATACTTAAGCACAAGCACATACCGTTATACGTCTTAATGGCTTAGTCAGGCAACAATTTACTAAAATCTATCATTTACAACACAAAACCATTGCCTTCTATCAAATAATACATCACCTTCATAAATAAATAAAAAATCGTAATTGATAGAAGATAAAGTAAGGGAATCGTATCATATAGAAATGGATATTGAAATTAAATTTGGGTCAGAGAGATACAGGGTTATGAAGAAGAAGAGTAGAGTTGATTGAATCATGGACGACAGTACCATTATAACCCATGGTTTTACCATGTACACCGCTTTTATATATTTTTGGGTGAGCTTAGCGAAGATGTCAATAATTTTGCTTACCCTGAGAAAAATAGTACGTGTGCATTTTTTTTATGTTTTGAATGCTCTCTACCGGGCAAACTGAGGGGACATTCGAAATCGCTGAACTTAGAACTACCACGTTTTTTTGGAAGAAACATTTCTCATAAATATCGTACATTTTCGATTTTTTATCGAATTTGATGAAACTTAATGGGGATGTTTGAAATCACTGAATTTAGATATTATGTTATGATTTTATCGACTAACGAAGAAATATTTCTCATATAAATCGTACTGCTCGTTGGTCTTTGTGTGGCTCGTTGGTCTTGTGTAGTGGCTCGTTGGTCTTGTTGTTAGCGTATCTGCTTCCAATGCAGAAGGTCCAGGGTTCGATTCCCGTCAAAGTCAGAAGTTTTTTAACTTCTGATTTGGACTCAAGTCCATCAGTTCTTGTCTTAGGAGTTTGTAAACGGTGACTCTGGAGCCGTCCTAGCAACGAAGCACATAATATTGAATCATCAGATCAGAGTTGTTCTGAATCGGCCTTGTTGATTCTGGCGTTGATTCGCGGGTGTTCGCACTGTCCATACCACTGATTGCTTTATTTCCTATTACAAATATCGATCTTTGGTTGGTTATCGCTCACTCGTCGATTGCGTCGGGGCCTACAGGGTTGGCTTGGTCGCTTTGATTTACTGTCTCCCACTGAAAATCAGTTATATTACTGAGTGGGTAGACTCTAAATACAATTAATGTATTATTTATTTATTTATTTAGCCTATGATGGGCTAGGGAGGAAAGACCAATGCTGGGTCCAACCTTAGGTAGAGGGATAAAGGAAATGTTGCCGGGTAATCAACACACGGCTCACACATACTTGACTGACAGCGACTTCAACGTTTTTAGACTAAGGAGCAAAGCGACTGAGTTTTATAATTCAAGAAAATCGGTACTTCGATGTTTCGGTATGTGTATGTATGTGTGATTACGCCGAAAATCAGCCAAATGTCTGAATCGATAGCGCTAAAATTTTAAGCAGACATCAGATACGAGTTCACTGAGAACCGCTAACAAAATGAGCAACATCCGTTGCTATTCAAACCTACAAGAAATAATTAATTGAAAAATAGGCTTTAATGTGAAGAATTTAATTTAACGACAATAGTTTTGTCCATCAATAAGTCATTTTAATCGAATCATGTTTGACAGGAATTGAAGGCATGCAGTGTCTAGGGTGCATCGAATCTTACACGCTCAAGATTGCCCAACATTTCGCTGGGGGATTAAGTAAACCATGCAATACACTTATTTCTTGCTGGTTATGTTTTCCACAGAACTGTATATGTAATTCAAAACATGTTCCGACATTTTTTAATACAAACTAGAAAAAAATGTATCCCGACCGTTGTTTTTCCCAAATTCCCGATTTTAATAAAGACGATCCCCCAAACTTACGAATTTTACTAATAAAATACGCGGACGATATGACATAATCCACAATGTTTTCGCAAATGATCAGAAATGTAACAAAAATCAAGTTGATCCTAACTGAATATACAGCGCCAGCCGTAAGCAGCTCGCCTCTTTCACCGATCGGTCCGACATGTTGCGTTTTAGTGCTGCCATCTATCTTTGCTTGGAAACGCGTATAGTTGGCAGTATTAGATCCCGGAGAAACATGACTGAGGTTATACCGGAGCCGTCTTAATCTTACTACCTCCTTGTTCTTTTGTCTAGCTCTTCGAGCCTTTGAAGTTCGGACCCAAAGTGGGTGGCAAATAAATCCCAGAGAAACATGTCTGGGGGGAACCCGGACCCGTCGTAATCTACACCCTCCGTTCAGTTGTCTAGCTCTAGGAGCCGTTGGATTTCGGCCCCACAGTGGGCAGCATAAGATCCCGGAGAAACATGTCTGGGGGTTCCCGGACCCGTCATAATTTTGACACCCTCCGTGTTCATTGTCTAGCTCTCCGAGCCGTTGGAGTTCGGCCCCACAGTGGGCAGCATAAGATCCCTGAGAAACATGTCTGGGGGTTCCCGGACCCGTCATAATCTGACACCCTCCGTGTTCAGTTGTCTGTCTGTCTGTCTGTCTGTCTGTCTGTCTGTCTGTCTGTCTGTCTGTCTGTCTGTCTGTCTGTCTGTCTGTCTGTCTGTCTGTCTGTCTGTCTGTCTGTCTGTCTGTCTGTCTGTCTGTCTGTCTGTCTGTCTGTATGTATGTATGTATGTCTGTATGTATGTATGTCTGTATGTCTGTATGTATGTATGTATGTAGGTATGTATGTATGTAGTATGTATGTATGTATGTATGTATGTATGTATGTATGTATGTATTGTATGTATGCCTATGTATGTATGTATGTATGTATGTATGTCTGTTTTGTCTGTCTTTCTGTCTGTCTGTCTGTCTGTTGTCTGTCTGTCTGTCTGTCTGTCTGTTCTGTCTGTCTGTCTGTCTGTCTGTCTGTCTGTCTGTAGTATGTATGTATGTATGTATGTATGTATGTATTATGTAGTATGTATGTATGTATGTATGTATTTTATTATGGGGTGTGGTGTGTTGGGTTGTGTGTTGTATGTATGTATGATGTATGTATGTAGGGTATTTTATGTATGTATGTATGTATGTATTTTGTATGTATGTAGTATGTATGTATGTATGTATGTATGTATGTATGTATGTATGTATGTATGTATGTATGTATGTATGTATGCCGACTGTCAGTCGGAAATCAGCAGAACCGCTGAACAGATTGCGCTGAAATTTTAAACAGACATCCGGTACGAGTTTACTGAGAACTATTAACAAAAATCAGCTAGTTTCATTACGATTTAACCATACAATAAATAAAAATGTGATTTTTAAAAAAATTGATAGCATTTAGTTTAGTAGCAAAAGCGGGCGAAATCTGCGGGGCTGGCATGGCATTGTAGTAAGTATTTAGCCTACCGCAAGGAGGGTCGGGGTTCGATGCCGGTTGGTAAGAACTTTTTTTTATATTTTTACCTCATATATTATTTTGAGGGGTGTTAATTGGAAATAAAAATTATGTGATATTGTTTTATTTGAAAATTTTTTAAATGTTTCACGATAATACGTTTTGAACACGATTCGCATTTTGAATGTTCAATTTAAATATTATTGATGCAGAGTGAGTTCTCGTTTTAAAAAGTTGACCAGACGGACCGGTTTAGAATTCAGAACACTTGTACTGGTGTCCCGAGTGACTCAAAAAAAATAGTGTTTTCGGTACCGGGTTTTGCATGTTGGGTGGGAAAGTGGGCCGGTATTCTGTCAACTGTACTGTGAATGGAATTGGAAAGTAACGTTTAATTTAAAAAAATCCCTCCTCGGATTAATAGGCCTAGGATACGAATAGTAACCTTGACCACCACCCCAACGAAAATAACCAAGACAAACATGATGATGATTACAAACGATGACGACCATGACATGAAAAAAAACCCCTTTCCTCCCCCTACCCGTGGATGGTTCTGACCAGTATTAGACTTTCCTCCCACCCCCCTAGGCTAAAGTGGCGTTTTAAAGGACCTAACGGTTAGCCTTAGATAGGGGGACGAAAGAGAATGTTACGGGGTACTCAACACATGGCTCACTCACTCGTTTAACAACGACTTTGGCATTTCCCTAGTGTATTAAGTATGCTGATACCTAAGAAGAAGGAAAAATAGTATAGTTTTAACTTTTAAGTAAGTTGATACCGAAGAAGAAATAGTTGTGTTTCAATACAGCTGATTCTTAAGAAGAAGAAAGAGTATGTATTAAGTAAGCTGATAGCTAAGAAGAAGAAAGAGTTATGTATTAATGAAGCTGATACCTAACAAGGCGAAAGAAGAAAGAGTTATGTATAAGGTAAGCTGGTTCCTAAGAAGAAGAAAAGTTGTGCATTAAGTAAGCTGATACCTAAGAAGAAGAAAAGAGTTATGTATTAATTCAGCTGATACCTAAGAAGAAAGCGATGTGTATCAACTAGGAAAACGCCAAAGTCGTTGTTAGACGAGTGAGCGAGTCATGTGTTGAGTTCCCGGGAACATTTGCATTTAAGTTAAATAATTATATTCGTATAAATAAAAGGGGTTTTAAGTTTAGTTGGTATAAAAACGCGTCAACTGTAAGGCCATAATGCGCCACTCTAGCCTATGATAGGCTAGGGAGGCCTAAGGTAGGGGGAAGAAAAGTAATGTTACCTGGTACTCAACACATGGCTCACTCGATCGTTTAACAACGACTTTGGCGTTTCCCTAGTATTAAACTATAGGTCGCTTCACCTACGCTTTTTCCAGTCGCGTTGATGGATGAGCTTTTTCTTTGACTATTTCTGTCCAATGATAACTAAGTTTTTTTAATGTGTGGGATCTCTACTTTTTCAAGTTCCAATGCAAAATTATTGTTTGTTAAATTAGGTAAAGTTTTATAAAGTTTAACCGTACTAATAGAGATTGTAATACCAATTAACAAAAGTATGTAAAATATCTCGGGGCCCAAAAAATTGCTTTTTGTACGCATTGTAGTTGTAGGTGATTGTTGTTAAGTTCCTATAGTTACTTGTTGATTTAACGCCTGTAAAAGAATTATAATAAAACAATATTGTATTGAGATAATTAGTGTTTAGGCTGTTTATATTTTGAATATTTTGATAGTGCTATACTTATATTGTATTATTCGTCACTTGTACATGAAACCGTTTTTCAACTGTCAATCCTAATGAAATTAAGTATTTCATTGTCACGGGAGAAACACAAATTTTTATGGCACACTGTGTAAAATATACAATTCTAAATTAGAATAACATACTGTTATTCATTTCCATACACCAGAAAGAACTTTCGGATAGGATTACATTTGGATTGATATTATCTTGGCATGTATGAATGGGGGTATGCATCTAGTACGTTGCAGAATGTAAGTTGACCTTGAAAGAGTTTGATTCGGGCAAGCAATAAATTAGATAAGGCGCTCCGTGTTGGTGAATTACCCCTCTTCGGCTTTCGTTACTGCCATGTTTTTTTGCGGTAGGGGTGAGTATTTGTTCACGCCTATCTCCCTCCCTTCCCGCTCCCCGCAAGAGCGTAACTCTTCAGAAAAGCGCGGAAAAAGTTAGCACTATACCTCTTAAGCAACATACTTAGCATCATATTGAACTGGTTAAGAAGTTACCTTAAAAGTAGGAAGATTGTGGTTAAAGTAGGGGATCCTTATAGCTAGGAGAAAGAATCTAATACTGGCGTAGAACAAGGCTTAATTTTGGGACCATTTATTTATTTAATCCACGTAAACGAGATGTGTTAATATATTAAGCAATGCGTTTGATTAAATTGTTCGCCGACGACGCTGCTCTAATCTCTGTTCATAAGATTCTAAAAGTTGCAGAACAAAACCTTAACGCAGTTTTCAAAAGTTTGGCGTGTTATGCTCACGATAGTGAATTAAGTCAGAATTCAATTAAAACAAAAATTGTACACATTTGCTTGCCTTTTAATGAATCACATTCGGATAGCATTCACTCACATAATAAGTAAATCCAACGAGTGTTTGCATACTAGCAATAGTGTGGAATGTGAATGTGTTGAGATGGAGTGTGTTGATATTCACGTGTATCTAAGGTTGATAATAGATACAAAGTTTAGTTAGGGTTCTCATTGACCCAGATTGCAAAAACATTAGACGTTGTACCCATCAATTATAAATTAAACTATTTTTTGCCTTATACTACCTTGCGGACTGTTTATATTTCATTGGTCGAATCAATAATTTATAATATTTATTAGCATGGGGTAATCCAAGGAAAATTAATTTAAAATCCATTAAAGTTCTTCAAAATAAATTGTTACAACTCATTATCCCAGCTAATAATAACTCAAACGTTTTCCATACACATAATTTGTACACATTTTGCTTTTTATTGCCTAGTGACAATGGGCACCGTGTTTGGCCACTGAGCGCGCTAGTGAGATCGAGTGAAGCGCTCACGTGGCAAAGCCGCGCAATTGTCGAATGTAACCTGAGATTCGCGGGCGCTCTGTCAGTGGGAAACTCATCTATCGTCGGCTCGTACGAATTTATTATTCAATGCGAATTTTAAAATGTTAATGCAGTAAATGATTCCTATAATCGTCGAATAAAGAGCCAGGCTCACTATTCATAATAAATAATATCCACACACCATCTCACTTCGAAATGAGGTGATAGCAGAAAAAAGGTCCCTCGCCCTAAAAATATTTCAACAGAAACGATAATTTTTGCTTTTGAATAAGAAAATAAAAGTTACCCTGGTACGTTGTTTAATCTAGGCCTACTCGAAATATAGAGAAATCCAAGGTGTCGAAAAATAGTTTATTCCTTGCAAAGGTATATAGATAATAATAAAGCATTCAATCAAAAATATATTTTGTTCAAACTAGCATTTCCAGAAATAATAATAAACAAAAACTATCAGCTAAGAAAATCAGCATGCAAGTAAGGATAAGATGGTAGGGGGACTCATTTATTTTATGCACATGGGCCTTGATTTGAAGAATCTCCTCTGGAAATGGGCGCTGGTGTTTTCTCGGAACAATTATTAAATGTGTTAGATATTACCAAATTACCATTATTGTTATATTTCACGCATTGCAGCATATAATTTGTGTAGCTCAATGGTCCTGTGATGTTTGTATTCCTGCTTCCAATACAGAAGGTCGCTGGATCAAAATATTGCGATTCAGTCTAGATTTTTTAATCATCTAAAATGTAATTAATTTCAACAATATAATAATTATAATATGCAAAACAAACGGCGACTAAAGAATCGTCCTTGCAAGGTAATTATAATCGGTGACATCGGCATAAAATGTAATTGAAATAATTAAGAGGAGTATATTTGCATACTTCATAGAAAGGCAGACAATAATAACAATAATACAACTGCTTGAATCAATAAGAGTTATGGATTTTGCTGTATTTTTGAAATAATCTAAAGAATTATTTTGCAAACAAATCCATTTTACCCCGTATTATCCGTAAGCTACATTGATGATTTACGATCTGATTGTGAGTGTAGTTTTTCTAATACTTCACTGACAGATGATCCAACGTTCTATAAATGGCATACAATAATAAGATACTAGGAAAACGCTAAAGTCCCGCCGCGTTGATGGATGAGCTTTTTAAAAAATTTAGTTTGCATGGGATATCTTTACTTTTGCAAGTTCTTTGTTTTGCTGCCTACGCATTGTAGCTGATTGTTGTCAAGTTTCTTTTGTTACTGTCAATTGGTATTATTTACTGTAAAAAACTTATATTAAAAGCTTTATTTCTATAGATTCTGGCTAACTATTTAAACTTTTTCTTTTAAAAGGTACTACATCACCATAACCTTAATGTCCATGTATAATATGAACGTTGTAGTCCCACCAGTTTGGTCAGAATTGGCCCAAATGGCACGAAAATATCGCACAAAAAATCAAAAAACTTACATTAAAAGCTTTATTTCTATGGATTCTGGCTAACTTTTTCAACTTTTTCTTTCAAAAGGTACTACATCACCATAACCTTAATGTCCATGTATAATATGAACGTTGTAGCCCCACCCGTTTGGTCAGAATTGGCCCAAATGTCACGAAAATATCGCACCAAAAATCGAAAAAAATCGTAAAAGTACGATATTCATGAGAAATATTTCTTCGATTGTACCCAAAAACAATACACCTCTAAGTTCAGAGATTTCGAAGGTCCTGTCAAATTTTCATCAAGATCGGATATGCCGTTTGCCTGGTAGAGAGTTAACAAACAGAAAAAAAAAAAAAAAAACAAACAAACAAAAAAAAAACACCCGAGCTAAATTTTTTGGGGGTCAGTGAAATTGAAGTCTTCGCTTCGCTCATCCAAAAAAACACATGCCCTATCTGAAAGTTATGTTCGATCTCAAACAATCAACCTAGATCATATTATTTTGTATTGTGAATAGTCCGGCATCGGAAAAATAATGCCAAAACAAAACAATAGAAACGAGTATACCTGTTTAAAAAAACTCGACTGCAAGAGTTTGGAAGACAGTGTTCTTCGCCGTACTTTTACACATACATTTCTCGTGTTGAACATGTCAGGGTGCAATGGTGCTTCAAGAGGGCTATTTAAAGGGGCTAAAAACCCCAAAAGTTATTTTTTACCACGTGATCTATAGCACAATACTACACTTAAATGACCGTTTAGAAAATTATATCTTGTAACTGTGATTTAACACGATTTTTTTTTATTTTTTTTTGATCCAGAAATTGGCAAAAATTGGTGTTTTGGAAAATTTCCTAAATCGACTTTTACCTGCTTCTTTTTTGGTCCACATAGATACTAGAGCATAGTTCCAATCTAAAATGCCCCTTTATAACATCGTGTCTTGAAACTGTGTCCAAATATACCCTCACACCCCACACCCCATCTTGGTAATCAGCATATTTTGACCGAACTACTTGCCCAAATTACAAAACAAAATATAGAGAATTTACAGAAAAGGCTGTCGAGTACGTCAATAATGGCCAATATTTTTTTGGATCAAAATCCTCCAAGGTCACGGGGCATAAAGATCGTCCCCATGTTATTTCTTATGGGAGATTTTTGCCGATGGGACCTAGCTCGAAAAATGTCATGTTTGACAATTTTTTGGGAGGTCAAGGTGGCCCCAATAATTTTTCTGTTAATTGCTAAATTCATTACTAGTTAGCCTGAATAAAATATATTTTTTGAGTTTAGCGGTTAAATACCCATTTAAGTATATACTATTGATGTTAGTTATGACAATTATTGTGAAAGGATGTTTAAGAGGACTCAATCCCTACCGAGGAAAACCCCGGAAAAATACTTGCCAGAGGATTGACCGAATCGACACTGTCGGTTCCTAAATGTAAGAATCATAGGGTTTTGTGTCGTCAGTAGTAGGCCTATAAGTTAAACCTAAAAAAAATTAATCTTACACATTAACATATAAGTTCCTTGCATTTCTTGTTCTAAATTACATTCAAGTTCATTAATTATTTTGTGAGAAAACAATGTCATAAAGAGCCCACCCATCTAGGCCTACTTTCTATATTGAAATTTTAAATGACTAAGCAAACTGCAATCACTCCCCAATCGCTCCCACGGCCGTCTCGGAAAACTGAGATAATATTACACATTTCGAGATATTCTTGTACAGGTTATGCATCTAACAATACAACTACTACTGTCGTTGCCGTTGTCCATATAAACATTACAATATTAGACAAATTGTAGCAAACATTACAGCATAGAGAACCTCAATAACGTGGTACGCCGTATGATGACAGCTAGTGCGCGCGAGCCGGTGCATTTCCGAATTGCAAAGAGTGGCCGCTGCGAGCGCTGCTTGTACGAACGCACGGTGCCTATAGCTTATCACGCAGTTCCTTGCTGTGTGTGCTGGCAACCAACGTGTCTGGCACTTCTCGATCCACTATATCAAAATCTGTGACTTTGATACTTGTGTGGTGGCGAAATAAATATTGGGTGCATGAGTCAAGATGTGTACAAAAATGGTGATAACGAAATTCGCCATTTTTTTAAGTTGCAATAATCCCATCAAATTCAATTTCCACGTGAATCACCTGAATTGTGATTGAATGGTACCAATTTCCATTTCGCAAATTTTCGCGATATTTTAGTTGATACCGCAAACTAGTGGCGAAATTAGCAATTATGTCTTTAAACACGAATCAGGTCACGAAATTTCAAACAATTTGTTTTCAATGTTTTGGTGGAGGTGCGGGTAGGAAGACATATGGTGGAGGTGCCGGGTCATACAACGGTGTGAGATCGAATAGTTTATACGCGAGTAAGCTCAAAATATTTCTATCAAAATA
>JAMZAV010003957.1:0-51736 GCA_024449915.1 Sweltsa coloradensis | reverse complement strand
TTCCCCCTTTTTTAATAATACGAATTAGGACGAAAAATGGATTTTGTCATACACTAGCCCATACATCTTTTGAAAGGGAGTCAAAGTCCATTGATGAAACGTACCTAAGGTGTTAAAAACTTTTTTTTTTAATTTTTCTTATAATGGCATAATTTTGAACAAAACAGTGGTCACACATACTTTTTTCGTAAAATTGAGTGAACTTGTTAAAATGGGGTAAAAGTCATTGAGTGAAACGACCTAATTGAAAAAAAATTTTTTTTTTTACCCTTTTTTTTACTTTTGGCAAAATTTTTGAAAAAAACGGTGGTCACACATACACTTTCTTTAAATTGAGGTTTGTTAAAATAAATAAAAGTCCATTGGTAAAAATGTACCCAAAGCATCAAAAAAATTTTGTTTTCGTCCTAATTCGTAATATTAGGAGAATTTTGAAAAAAAGAGTGGTCGCACGTACATTTTCGAAAAATTTGAAGAAATTTATAAAAAGGGGAAAAGGGCATAATCTGCCAGATTTACAATTGATAAATTTTTAAATTTTTTTTTAAATTAAAGTTTAGACCTTAACTACAAACCATTAATATGGCTTTTTGAAAATTAATATTTGAATAGGGTTTTTCTTTTTTTTTAAGTTTTATCCCCCCTTTTAACCCCCCCCTTTCTCCTATAAGCAAGCAACTTTTTTGGGCTCCTCGGCCCAATTTTTTGAGATATTTTTTCTGAGTGTTTTAGACAAATTCACGGCCCTATCATTTAAACCCCGTAACTGGTAGGCAAATCCCCCCAGCAGAGTGGGTAAATTTTGTGAAAAAAGAAAAAAGGGTGCAAAATCTGGTTATATATACATTTTTGTGATATATATTTTTTTTTTTTAAAATTTGGACTTTTATCTAAAATATGTAAAAATTTTGTAATCTTGGGATCAAATTTAGTTTGATTTTTGAATTTTTTTTATTTTTAAAAAAATGCCTTTTTTTTCACCCCCTTCCACCCCCTTAACCGGATGGATTTTTTTCGGCTCCTCGAGGCAATTTTCTTAAAATTTTTTTCTGATATACAACCCAAAAAATTCAGCCCTCTTTCCACAAAACCCCAATTGTTCTTGTATTTTTTTCCTTTTAAACCGCTTGACTAAGTTAGTTGTGATGAGACAGTGACAGTTTTCCCCCTTTTGGTTCATAAATAAGAAGAAATCCCCTACCCAAAATCCGCTTAAAGTAAAAATAAACTTCCGTAAAAACTGTCAAATTTTTGTCTGATTTGACAGTAAATTGGTTTTTTTTGACAATGGGAGAAAATCTATTGTTAATAATTTTAAATAAAATATTGATTTTTTAGACGGGGCCCAAAATTAACAAATTTTTTTTAAGGGGTTAGCCTTTTTTTTAATATTTTTGGGAAAAAATTCAACTGCAAACAGGGCGATTCTACTACTGGGCCCACGTCTACTGTAAATTTCGGATAATTGACAGTGACATTCCCGGGTTTTGGGTTTATAAATAAGTAAGAAATCCGTACCCAAGACCCGCTCAAAGTTAAAAAAACTTCCTAAAACTGTCAAATTTTTGCCGATTTTACAAGAATTGGTTATTTGACAATAAGAATCCCCTTGTTTAAAAATTTTTGAGAAAATTTTTATTTTGAGACGGACCCAAAATTTAAAAAATTTGTTAAGGGTTAGCCTTTGTGAATTTTTTGGCGAAAATTCAACTGCAAACAGGGCGTTTACTACTGCACACGTGTACTCTATGTTAGTCGTGATGTTGACAGTGACAGTTTCCCCGGTTTTGGGTTTATAAAAAAAGAAAACCGTACCAAAGACCCCCCAAAGTTAAATAAACTTCCAGAAATCGTCAATTTCTGTCCGATTTTCAATGAATTGTTATTTGACAAAAAGAAACTCCTTGTTAATAATTTTTTTGAATATATTTATTTTGAGACGGACCCAAAATTAACAAATTTGTTAAGGGGTTAGCCTTTGTGAATTTTTTGGCGAAAAATTTAAAAGACAACAGGGCGATTTTTACTACTGCACACGTTCTCTATGTTACCTATAGTTTAGTTTTTTGTTATAGTCGATTTGACAGTAAATGGTTTTTTTGACAATGGGGGAACTCTTTTTTAATAATTTTTTAAAGAAATTTGATTTTTAGACGGACCCAAATTAACAAATTTGTTTAGGGGGTTTCCCTTTTTGAATTTTTTTGGGGAAAAATTCAACTGCACAAAGGGGGATTTTACTACTGCCCCGTGACTCTATGTTAGTTGTGATGATTGACAGTGACAGTTCCCGTTTGGTTTATAAATAAATAAGAAATCCGTACCCAAAAATTCCCTCAAATTTAAAAAAACTTCCGAAATCTGTCCCCAAATTTTTGTCCGATTTACAATGAATTGGTTATTTGACAAAGGGAGAATCTAGTGTTAATAATTTAAATGAATTTATTGATTTTGAGAGGACCCAAATAACAAATTTGATAAGGGGTTAGCCTTTGTGAATTTTTGGGCAAAAAAATTCAACTGCACAACAGGGCGATTCTACTACTGCCCACGTTAATCTATAGTTAGTCGTGATGATGGACAGTGGAACAGTTCCCGGTTTGTTCATAAATACACAGTAAGAAATCCGTACCAAAGCATCCCGCTTAAAGTAAATAAAACTTCCGTAAATCTGTCAATTTCTGTCCGATTGACAATGAATTGGTTATTTGACAATGGAGAACTTCTAGTGTTAATAAATATAAAAGAATTTATTGATTTTGAGATGGGAACCATTGATAATTAACATTGATAGGGGTTTAGCCTTTGTGAATTTGTTGGCAAAAATTCAACTGCCACAATAGGGCGAGTCTACATACTGCCCACGTTACTCTATAGTTAGGGTGTGATGATTGGACAGTGACAGTTCCCGCGTTTGGTTCATAAAGAGTAAGAAATCCGTACCCAAAGATCCGCTTAAAGGTAAATACAACTTCCGTAAAATCTGTCAATTCGGCGATTTGACAATGAATTGGTTATTTGACAAGGGAGACACTCTATTGTTAATAATTTTAAGAATTTATTGATTTTGAGGACGGACCAAAATAAAAATTTGATAAGGGGTTAGCCTTTGTGAATTTTTTTGCAAAAAATTCAACGGCACAAAAGGGCGATTCTACTTCTGCCCACGTGTACTCTATAGTAGTTGTGATGATGACAGTGACATTTCCCGGTTTGGTTATAAATGAGAAGAAAATCCGTACCAAGAAGTTTCCGCTAAAGTATTAAACTTCCGTAAATCTATCACTTTTTGTCCGATTTGACAATGAATTGGTTATTTGACAATGGGAGAATTCTATTGTTAATAATTTCTAAATTAAATATATTGATTTTGAGACGGACCCAAAATTAACAAATTTGTTAAGGTGGTTGCCTTTGTGAATTTTTTTCCGAAAAATTCAACTGAAACAGGGCGATTCTACTATTGCAACACGTGTTACTCTATAGTTTAGTCGTGATGATTGACAGTGACAGGTCCAGGTTTGCGGTTCATAAATAAAGTAAGAAATCCGTACCCAAAGATCCCGCTTAAAGTAAAATAAACTTCCGTAAAATTGTTCAATTT
This sequence comes from Sweltsa coloradensis, assembly GCA_024449915.1. Taxonomy (NCBI): domain Eukaryota; kingdom Metazoa; phylum Arthropoda; class Insecta; order Plecoptera; family Chloroperlidae; genus Sweltsa; species Sweltsa coloradensis. The sequence goes on along the minus strand of JAMZAV010003957.1, from coordinate 48,132 downwards.
CTGTCTGATTTGACAGTAAATTGGTTATTTGACAATGGGAGAACTCATTGTTAATAATTTTAAATAATATATTGATTTGAGACGGGACCCAAAAATTAACAAATTTGTTAAGGGGTAGCCTTTGTGAATATTTTGGGCAAAAAATTCCAAACTGCACAACAGGGCGACTCTACTACTGCCTACGTCTACTGTATAGTTAGTCGTGATAATGACTGTGACAGTTCCGGTTTGGTTCATTAAAGAAGTAAGAAATCCGCTACCCAAAGATCCCGCGCAAAGTTACAATTAAACTCAGTAATCTGTCAATTTCTGGTCCGAATTTGACACTGAATTGGTATTTGGACAATGAGAGAACTCCCTTGTAATAATTTTGTAGAATATATGATTTTGAGACGGAACCCAAAATTAACAAATTTGTTAAGGGGTTAGCCTTTGTGATTTTTTTTGGCGAAAAATTCAACTGCACAACAGGGCGATTCTACTAATGCCCACGCTATCTTATAGTTAGTCGGTGATGATTGACAGTGACAGTTCCCGGTTAAATTCATAATGAGTAAGAAATTTTTTTTTTCCCGTTTTTAAACCCCAAAGATCCCGCTTAAAATTAAATAAACTTCCGTAAATCTGTCAATTTCTGTCCGATTTGACAATGAATAGTATTGACCAATGGGAGAACCTTATTGTTAATAATTTTAAGAATTTATTGTTTGGAGACGGACCCAAAATTAACAAATTTGATAAGGGGTTAGCCTTTGTGAATTTTTTGAAAAAATTCAACTGCACAACAGGGGATTTCTACTTCTGACACGGTACTCTATAGTTAGTTGTATGATGGATTTGACAGTGACAGTTCCCGGTTTGGTTCATAAATGAGTAAGAAATCCGTACCCAAAGTTCCGCTTAAAGTTATTTAAACATCCGTAAATCTGTCCAATTTCTGTCGATTTGACAATGAAGTGGTTATTTGACAAGGGTAGAAAAACCTATTGGTTATAATTTTAAATTAAATATTGATTTTGAGACGTGACACCCAAAATTAACAAATTTGTTAAGGGGTTAGCCTTTGTGAATATTTTGGCAAAAAATTCAACTGCACAACAGGGCGATTCTACTACTGTACGTCACTGTATAGTTAGTCGTGATAATTGACCTGTGACAGTTCCCGTTTTGGTTCATAATGAGTAAGAAATCCGTACCCAAGACCCGCTCAAGTTAATAAAACTTCCGTAAATCTGTCAATTTCTGTCCGATTGACATTGAATTGGGTTATTTGACAATGAGAGAACTCCCTGGTTAAGATTTGTATAATTATATTGATTTGAGACGGACCCAAAATTAAACAAATTGTTAAGGGGTTAGCCTTTGTGAAGTTTTGGCGAAAAATTACAAACTGCAACAAACAGGGGCGATTTCTACTACTGCACTCGTGTACCTCTATAGTTAGTCGTGATGATTGACAGTGACAGTTCCGGTTTGGTCATAAATGAGTAAGAAATCCGTACCCAAAGATCCCGCCTAAAAGTTAAATAAACGTCCAGAAATTCTGTCAAGTTCTGTTCCGATTTGACAATGAATTGGTTATTTTGACAAATGGGAGGGGGGGAGAACTCTTATGTTAATAAATAAAGAATTTATTGATTTGAGACGGACCCAAAATTAACAAAATTTGAGTAAGGGGGTTAGCCTTTGTGAATTTTTGGCGATAAATCAACTGCACAACAGGGCGATTCTACAAAAACTGCCCACGTGTACTCTATTGTTAGTTTGTGATGATTTCCAGTGAAGTTCCCGGTTGGTTCATAAATAGTAAGAAATTTCCGTACCCAAAGATCCCGCTTAAAAGTAAAATTTAAACTTCCGTAAATCTGTCATCTGTCGATTTGACAGTAAATGGTTATTTGACAATGGGAGAACTTATTGTTAATAATTTAAATAATATATTGATTTTGAGAGGACCCAAACTTAACCAAAATTTGTTAAGGGGGTTGCCTTTGTGAAATATTTTGGCAAACATTCAAAAACTGCACAACAGGGCGATTCTACTACTCGCCTACGTATACTGTATCGTTAGTCGTGATAATTGACAGTGACAGTTCCCGGTTTGGTTCATAAATAAAGGAAGAAATCCGTACCCAAAAGATTCCGATCAAAGTTAAATAAACTTCCGTTAAATCTGTCAATTTCTGTCCGATTTGACAATGAATTGGTTATTTGACAATGAGAGAACTCCCTGTAATAAAATTTTGTAGAATATTATATGATTTGGAGGACCTACCCCAAATTGAACAAATTGTTAAGGGGTTAGCCTTGTGAATTTTTTGGCAAAAAATTCAAACTGCACAACAGGGGCGATTCTACTACTGCACACGTTGTTACTCTATAGTTAGTCGTGATGATTGACAGTGACAGTTCCCGGTTTGTTCATACATAAGTAAGAAATCCGTACCAAAGATCCCGGCTCAAAGTTAAATAAACTTCCAGAAATCTGTCAATTTCTGTCCGATTTGGACAATGAATGGTTATTTGACAATAAGAGACTCCCTTTGTTAATAATTTTTTAGAATATATTGATTTTGAGACGGACCCAAAAATTAACAAAAATGTTAAGGGGTTAGCCTTTGTGAATTTTGGCGAAAAATTCAACTGCGCAACAGGGCGATTCTACTACTGCACACGTGTACTCTATAGTGTCGTGATGATTGACAGTGACAGTTCACGGGGGGGGGGGTGGGGGTGGGGTGGTGGGGGGGTCGTGGGGTTTGGTTCATAAATAAAGTAAGAAATCCGTACCCAAAAGATCCGCTTTAAAGTAAAAAAACTTCTGTAATCTGTCAATTTCTGGTCTGATTTGACAGTAAATTGGTTATTTGACAATGGGAGAACTCTTTTGTTAATATTTTAAATTCAATATATTGATTTTGAGAACGGAAACCAAATTAAACCAAATTTGTAAGGGGTTAGCCTTTGTGAATATTTTGGCCAAAAAATTCAAACTGCCCACAAACAGGCGATTCTAATACTGCCTACGTCTACTGTAAGGTAGTCGTGATAATTGACTGTGACAGTTCCCGGTTTGGTTCCTAACTAAGTACAGAAATACGTACCAAAGATCCAGCTCAAAAGTAAATAAAAAACTTCCGTAAATCTGTCAAATTCTGTCCGATTTGACACTAAATTGGTTAATTGACAATGAAGAGAACTCCCTTGTTAATAAATTTTGTAAGAATATAGTGATTTGTGACGGTCCCAAAATTAACAATTTGTTAAGGGGTTAGCATTGTGAATTTTTTGGCGAAAAATTCAACTGTACTACAGGGCGATTTCTACTACTGCACTCGTGTACTCTATAGTTAGTTCGTGATGATTGACAGTGACAGTTCCCGGTTGGTTAATAAATAAGTAAGAATCCGTACATAAAGACCGGCTCAAAGTTAAATAAACTCGTAAATCTTCATTTCTGTCGATTGGACAATGAATTGCGTTATTTGGGACAATTAGGGAAACTCCCTTGTTTATAATTTTGTAGAATATATTGATTTGAGACGACATAAAATAGAATAAAAATTTGTTAGGGGGTTTGTTGTGAATTTTTGGCAAAAAATCAACTGCCACAACAGGGCGATTCTACTACTGCCTAGTCTACTGCTTAAAGTTAGTCGTGATATTGCTAGTGACAGTTCCCGGTTTAGGTCATAAATGAGTAAGAATTCCGTACAAAATTCCCGCTTAAAGTAAATAACCTACGTAAATCTGTCTATTTCTGTCCGATTTAACAATGGAATTGGTTATTTGACAATGAGAGAAACTCCCTTATTAATAATTTTGTAGAATATATTGATTTGAACGGACCAAAATTAACCAAATTTGTTAAGGGGTTAGCCTTGTGAATTGTTTTTGGCGAAAAATTCAACTGCACGAAACAGGGCGATTCTACCACTGCACACGTGTACTCTATAGTTAGTCGTGATGATTTGACAGTGAGAGTTCCGGTTTATTCATAAAATAAGTAGAAATCCGTAAACCAAAAGATCCCCGCTTAAAGTAAAATAAACTTCCGTAAAATCTGTCAATTTCGGTCCGATTGACAGTAAATTGGTGTTATTGACAATGGGAGAAACTCTATTGGTAATAATTTTAAAGAATTTATGATTTTGAGACGGGACCCAAAATTAACAAATTGATAAGGTAGCCTTTGTAGAATTTTTTGGCAAAAAATTCAACCTGCACAACAGGGCGATTCTACGAACTGCCCACGGTCTACTCTATCGTAGTCGGATTGATTGACAGTGACAGTTTCCGGTTTGGTTCATAAATGAGAAGAAATTCCGTACCCAAAGATCACGCTTAAAATTACAATAAACTTCCGTAAATCTGTCCAATTTCTGTCCGATTTGACAATTGAATTGGTTATTGACAATGGGAGACGTCATTGTAATAATTTTTAAGAATTATTGATTTTGAGGACGGACCCCAAAATTAAAAATTTTATGAAGGGGTTAGCTTCGTGAATTTGTCCAAAAAATTCAACTCGCAAAAACAGGGCGATCAACTACTGCCCACGTGTACCTCTATAGTTAGTTGTGATGATGACAGTGACCGTTCCTGGTTTGGATTTCATAAATGAGTAAGAAATCCGTACCCAAAGTTCCGCTTAAAGTTATTTCAACTCAGTAAATCTGTCAATTTTCTGTCCGATTTGACAATGAATTGGTTATTGACAATGGTGTGAACTATATTGTTAATAATTTTTAAAGTTATATATTGATTTTGAGACCGAGACCCAAAATTCCAACAAAATTTGTTAAGGGGTTAGCCTTTGTGAATATTTAGGAAAAAAATTCAAACTGCCCACAACAGGGCGATTCTACTATGCCTACGTCTACTGTAAAAGTTAGTCGTTGATAATGACGTGACAGTTCCCGGTTTGGTTCATAAAATAAAGTAAGAAATCCGTACACAAACCGATCCCGCTCAAAGTTAAATAAACTTCCGTAAAATCTGTCAATTTCTGTCCGATTTGACACTGAATTGGTTTATGGACAATGAGAGAATCCTGTTTAATATATTTTGTAGGAATATATTGGTATGTTTGAGACGCGACCCAAAATTAAACAAATTTGTTAAGGGTTAGCCTTGTGATTTTTTGGCGAAAAATTCAATGCCTGCAAACAGGGCGATCTACTACTGCACTCGTTACTCTATCGTTAGTCGTGATTGATTGGACAGTGACAGTTCCCGTTTGTGTTCATAAATAAGTAAGAAATCCCGTACCCAAGATACCGCTCAAAGTTAAATAAACTCGTAAATCTGTCAATTCTGTCCGATTTGACAATGAATTGGTAATTTGACAATTGGGGAGAACTCTATTGTTAATAATTTTAAAGAATTTATTGGATTTGAGACGGAAACAAAATTAACAAATGTGATAAGGGCCTTTGTGAATTTTTGGCGATAAATTCAACTGCACAACAGGTGATTCTACACACTGCCCACGTGTACTATAGGTAGTTGTGATGATGACAGTGGGACAGTTCCCGGTTGGTCATAAATAAGTATAAGAAATCCGTTCCCAAAAGAATCGTCAAGTCAAATAAACTTCCGTAAATAAGTCAATTTCTGTCTGATTGATCAGTAAAGTGTTATTTGACAATGGGAAGAACTCTATTGTAATAATTTTAAATAATATATTGATTTTGAGACGGACCCAAAATTAACAAATTGGTTAGGGTTAGCCTTTGTGAATTTTTGGGGAAAAATTCAACTGCACAACAGGGCGATTCTACTACTGGACCACGTGTACTTATAGTTAGTTGTGATGATTGACATGTACAGTTCACGGTTTGGTTCATAAAATAAGTAAGAAATCCCGTACCCATATTCCTCTCAAATTTAAATAAACTTTAGTTAAATCTGTCAATTTCTGTTCCCCCCCCCCCCCCCCCCCCCCCCTATTTTGACAATGAATTTGTTATTTGACAAGGGAGAACTCTATGGTTAATAATTAAAAGAATTACTTGATTTGAGACGGACAAAAAATTAACAAATTTGATAAGGGGTTAGCCTTTGTGAATTTTTTGGAAAAAAATTCAACTGCTCAACGGGGCGAATTCACTACTGCCCACGTCTACTCTATTAGTAAGTCGTGATGATTGACCGTGACAGTTCCTGGTTTGGTCATAAATGAGTAGAAATCCGTACCCAAAGATCCCGTATTAAAAATTAAAAAACTCCGTAAATCTGTCAATTTCTGTCCGATTGACAATGAATTAGTTATTTGACAAGGGGACGAACTCTATTGTTAAATAAATGTAAGAATTTATTGATTTTGAGACGGACCCAAAATTAACAAATTTGATAAGGGGTTAGCCTTTGTGAATTTTTTTGCAAAAAATTCAACTGCACAAACAGGGGCTGATTCTTCTTTGCCCACGTGTACTCTATAGTTAGTGTGTGATTGACAGTGACAGTTCCGGTTTGGTTCATAAATGAGTAAGAAATCCGTACCCCAAAAGTTCTCTCCCCCCCCCGCCCTAAAGTTATTTAAAACTTCGTAAATCTGTCAATTCTCGTACGATTTGACAATGCAATGGTTATTTGGACAATGGGAGAACTCTATTGTTAATAATTTTAAGAATTTATTGATTGAGACGGACCCAAAATTAACAAATTTGATACCAGGGGTTAGCCCTTTGTGAATTTTTTGCAAAAAAAATTCAACTGCACAACAGGGAGATTCTACTACTGACCTTGGTACTCTATAGTTAGTTTGAGTATTGACAGTGACAGTCCTGATTTGTTCATAAATGAGTAAGAAATCCGTTACCCAAAGTTACCGCTTAAAGGTTATTTAAACTTCGTAAATCTGTCAATTTCTGTCCGATTGACAATGAATTGGCTATTTGACAATGGGTGAAACTTCTATTGTTAATAATTTTAAATAATATTATTATTTTAGACGGACCCAAAATTAACAAATTTGTTAAGGGGTTAAGCCTTGTGATATTTTGGGAAAAAATTCAACTGCACAACAGGGCGATTATACTATGCCTACGTCTACTGTAAAGTTAGTAGTGATAATTGACTGTGGACAGTTCCCGGTTTGGGTTCATAAATAAGTAAGAAATCGGTACCCAAAGATCCGCTCAAAGTAAATAAACTTCCGTAAAAATCTGTCAATTTCTGTCCGATTGACCACTGAATTGGTTATTTTGACAAATGAGAGAACTCCCTTGTAATAATTTTGTAGAATATATTGATTTGAGACGACCCAAAATTAACAAATTTGTTAAGGGGTTAGCCTTTGTGAATTTTTTGGCGAAAAATTAACACTGCACAACAGGGCGAGTAACATACTGCCACTCGTGTACTTATAGTTTAGTCGGATGATTGACAGTGACAGTTCCCGGTTTGAGTTCATAAATAGTATGAATCCGTACCCAAAGATCCCGCTCAAGTTAAATAAACTTCCGTAAATCTGTCAATTTTCTGTCCGATCTGACAATGAATTGGTTATTTAACAATGGGAGAACTCTATGTTCATAATTTAAAGAATTTATTGATTTGAGACGGAAAACAAAAAAAACAAAAAAAAATTAACAAATTTGTTAAGGGGTTAGGGCCTTTGTGAAATTTTTTCGGCGATAAATTCAACTGCACAACAGGGTGATTCTACAACTGCCCACGTGTACTCTATAGTTAGTGTGATGATTGACAGCCGACAGTTCCCGGTTTGGTTCAAAATAAGTAAGAAATCCTACCCCAAAATCCGCTTAAAGTTAAAATAAACTTCCGTAAATCTGTCAATTTCTGTCTGATTTGAAGTAAAATTGGTTATTTGACAATGGGAGTAACTCTATGTTAATAATTTTAAATAATATATGATTGAGGGACGGACACAAAAATTAACAAATTGTTAAGGGGCTGCCTTTGTGAATATTTGGGAAAAATTCAACTGCCACAACATGGGCGATTCTACACGCCTCCGTCTACTGTATAAAGTTAGTCGTGATAAATTGACAGGTACAGTTTGCCAGGTTTGGTTCATAAATAAGTAAGAAATCCGTACCCAAAGATCCGCCCAAAGTTAATAAACTCCGTAAATCTGTCAATTTCTGTCCGATTTGACAATGATTGCGTATTTGACAATGAGAGAACTCACTGTTAATACTTTTGTAGAATATATTGATTTTGAGACGACCCAAAATTAAACAAATTTGGTAAGGGGTTAGCCTTTTGTGAATTTTTTGCGAAAAATTCCAACTGCACAAACAGGTGGCGAATCTAATACTACACGAAGTGTACTCTATAGTTAGTCGTGCTGATGACAGTGACAGTTCCCGTTTGGTCATAAATAAAGTAGAATCCGTACCAAAGATCCCGCTCAAAAGTAAATAAACTCCGTAAAATCTGTCAAATTTCTGTCGATTGACAACGAATTGGTTATTGACAATGAGAGAACTCCCTGATAATAATTTGTAGAATATATGATTTTGAGACTGACCCAAAAGTAACAAATTTGTAAGGGGTAGCCTTTGTGAATTTTTGGCGAAAAATTCAACTGACACATACATATGGGCGATTCTACTATGCACCCGTGTACTCTATAGTAGTAGTGGATGATTGACAGTGACAGTTCCGGTTTGGTTCATAAATAAGTAAGAAATCCGTACCCAAAGATCGCTAAATGTAAAAATAAACTTCCATAAATCTGTAATTTCTGTCTGATTTGTCAGTAAATTGGTTATTGACAATGGGAGAACTCTATTGTTAATAATTTTAAAGAATATATTGATTTGAGACGGACCCAAAATTAACAAATTTGGTAAGGGTTAGCCTTTGTGAATTTTTTGGGAAAAATCAACGCCCCCCCCTCCTACACAACAGGGCGATTCTACTACTGCCCACGTGTACTCTCTAGTTAGTTTGATGATCGACAGTAGACAGTTCACGGTTTGGTTCATAAATAGTAGAAATCGTACACAAATAATTCTCTCAAATTTAAATAAACTTCCGTAAATCTGTCAATTTCTGTAGATTTGGACCAATGAATTGGTTATTTGGGACAATGGGAGAACACTATTGTTAATAATTAAAAGAATTTATTGATTTTGAGACGGACAAAAATTAACAAATTTGATAAGGGGTTAGCCTTTTGAATTTTTTGGAAAAAAAATTCCAACTGCACAACAGGGCGATTCTACTACTGCCCAGCTAATCTATAGTTATGTCGGGATGATTGACAGTGACAGTTCCCGTGTGGTTCATAAAGGAGTAAGAAATCCCGTACCCAAAGATCTTTCGCTAAAGTTAAATTAAAACTCCGTAAATCTGTCAATTTCTGTCCGATTTGACAATGAATTGCGTTATTGACAATGTGGGGAGAACTCTATTGTTAATAATTTAAAGAATTTATGATTTTAAAAGGACCCAAATAACAAATTGATAAGGGGTTAGCCTTGTTGAATTTTTGGCAAAAAAGTAGCTGCCCACACAGGGCGATTCTACTACGCCACGTCTACTTATAGGTAAGCGTGATGATTGACAGTGGACAGTCCCGGTGTGAGTTCATACAAATGAGTAAGAAATCCGTACCAAAGATCCGCTTAAAATTAAATAAACTAATAAACTGATTGTGAGACAGACCAAAATTAACAAATTTTGTTAGGGGTTAGCCTTTGTGGAATTTTTTGGCGAAAAAAATTCAAACTGCATAAAACAGGGCGATTCTACTACTGCACCACACGTGATATTCTATAGTAGTCGTGATGATTGACAGTGACAGTTCCCCCGGTTTGGTTCATAAATAAGTTAAAAATCCGTACCAAAGATCCGCTTAAAGTAAAATAACTTTCCGTAAATCTGTCAATTCTGTCTGTATGACAGTAGTTAAATTGGGTTATTTGAAAATGGGAGAAAACTCTATTGTTAAGAATTTTAAAGAATATTGGGTGTTTTGAGGAGGACCCAAAATTAACAAAATTGTTAGGGGTTAGCCTTTGTGAATTTTCTATGGGGAAAAATTCAACTGCACAAAAAGGGCGATTTTACTACTGCCCCCCACGTGTACTCTAAGTTAGTTTGATGATTGACAGTGACAGTTCCCCGTTTGGTTCAAAAATAAGTAAGAAATTCCGTACCCAAATATTCCTCTCAAAATTTAAAAAACTTTAAGTAAATCTGTCAATTTCTGTCTGATTGACAAGAATGGTTATTTGACAATTCGGAGAACTCACTATTGTTAATAATTAAAAGAATTTATTGATTTGAGACGGACCCAAAATTAACAAATTTTGATAGGGTTAGCCTTTGTGAATTGTTGGCAAAAAATTGAACTGCACAAACAGGGCGATTCTACTTCTGCCCACGTGTACTCTATAGGTAATGTGATGATTGACAGTGACAGTCCCGGTTTGGATCATAAAGAGTAAGAAATCCGTACCCACAAGGTCCCGCTTAAAGTTATTTAACACTTCGTAAATCTGTCAATTTCGGTCCGATTTGACCAATGAATTGGTTATTGACAATGGGAGAACTCTATTGTTAATAATTTTTAAGAATTTATTTGATCTTTGAGACGGACCCAAAATTAACAAATTTGATAAAGGGGTTAGCCTTTTGTGAATTTTTTGGCAAAAAATTCAACTGCACAACAGGGCGCTTCTACTACTGCCCTTGTGTACTCTATAGTTAGTTGTGATGATTGACGGTGACAGTCGGGTTTGGTTCAATAAACGAGTAAGAAACGTACCCAAAGTTTCCGCTTAAAAGTTATTTTAAACTTCCGAAATCTGTCAATTTCTGTCCGATTTGACAATATGAATTGGTTTATTTGACAATGGGTGAACTCTATTGTAATAATTTTAAATAACTATATTGATTTTGAGACGGACCCAAAAATTAACAATTTGTTAAGGGTTAGCCTTTGTGATATTTGGCAAAACATTTCAACTGCCAACAGGGCGATTCTACTACTGCCTACGTCTTTACTGTATAGTTAGTCGTGATTATTGACGGTGAAGTGCCCGGTTTGGTTCATAAAATAAGTAAGAAATCCGTACAAAGATCCCGCTCAAGTTAAAAACTCCGTAAAATCTGTCAATTTCTGTCCGATTTGACACTGGAAATTGGTTATTTGACAATGAAGAGAACTCCCTTGTTATAATTTTGTAGAATATATTGATTTTGAGCCGGACCAAAATGTAACAAATTGTAAGGGGTAGCCTTTGTGATTTTTGGCGAAAAATCAACTGCACAAACAGGGCGATTTCTACTACTGCACTCGTGTACTCTATAGTTAGTCGTGATGATTGGACAGTGACAGTTCTCCGGTTTGGTTCATAAATAAGTAAGAAATCCGTACCCAAGATCCAGGCTCCAAAGGAACATAAACTTCCCTAAATCTTTAAATTTCTGTTCGAGTTGAAATGAAATTGTTATTGACAATTAGGGAACTCCCTGTTCTAATTTTGTAGAATATATTGATTTTGAGACGGGACTAAAATAGAATAATAAATTGTTAAGGGGGTTTGTTGTGAATTTTTTGGCAAAAAATTCAAATGCACAAACAGGGCGATTTACTATGCCTACGTCTACTGTAAAGTAGTCGTGATAATTGACAGTGACAGTTCCCGGTTTAGTTCTAAAAGTAAAGAAATCCGTACCCAAAATTCCGCTAAAGTTAAATAAACCCTCCGTAAATCGTGTCAATTCTGGCCGATTTAACAATGGAATTGGTTATTTGGCAATGAGAGAAAAACTCCCTTGTTAAATAATTTTGAGAATATATTGATTTTGAAACGGACCCCAAAATTAACAAATTGTTAAGGGGTTGCCTTGTGAATTTTTTGGCGAAAATTCAATGCACAACAGGGCGATTCTACCACTGCACACGTGTACTATATAGTTAGTTTTCCCCATCATGTATGATTGACCAGTGAGAGTTCCCCCCCCCCCCCCCTTGTTTAATTCATAAAAAGGTAAGGAAATCCGTACCCAAAGCTCGCTTAAAGTAAAAAAACTTCCGTAAAATCTGTCAATTTCTGTCGATTTGACAGTAAATTGGTTATTTGACAATGGAGAAACTTATTGTTAAAATTTTAAAGAATTTATGATTTTGAGACGGACCCATAAATTAACAAATTTGATAAGGGTTAGCCTTTGTGAATTTTTTGCAAAAAATTCAAATGCACAACAGGCGATTATACTACTGCCCACGTATACTCTATAGCTAGTCGTGATGATTGACAGTGAACAGTTTCCCGGTTTGGTTCACATAAATGAGTAAGAAATCCGTACCCAAAGATCGCTTAAAAATTAAATATAAAACTTCCGTAAATCTGTCAAGTTTCTGTCGATTTGACAATGAATTAGTTAATTTGACAATGGAGAGAATAACTCTATTGTTAAAATTTTAAGAATTTATTATTTGAGACGGACCAAAATTAACAAATTTGATAAGGGGTTAGCCTTTGTGAATTTTTTGCAAAAAAATTCAAACTGCACAACAGGGCGATCTACTTCTGCCCACGTGTATCTTAGTAGGTGGTGAAGATTGGACAGTGACAGTTCCCGGTTTGGATTCATAAATTGAGTAAGAAAATCCGTTACCCAAAGTTCCGCTTAAAGTATTTAAACTTCCGTAAACTGTCAATTTCTGTCCGATTTGACAATGAATTGGTTATTTGACAATGGAGAACTCTATTGTTAATCATTTTAAGAATTTATGATTTGAGACGGACCCCAAAATTAACAAAATTTGATAAGGGGTTAGCCTTTGTGAATTTTTGGCAAAAAATTAAACTGCCACAACAGGGCGATTCTACTACTGCCCTTGTGTACTGTATAGTTAGTTGGACTGATGACGGTGAACAGTTCATGGTGTGGTTCATAAACGAAGTAAGAAATCCGTACCCCAAAGTCCGCTTAAAGTTATTTAACTTCCGTAATTCTGTCAATTTTGCTGTCCGATTGGACAATGAATTGGTTATTTGACAATGGAGTGAACTCTATTGTAATAATTTTAAATAATATATGATTTTGAGACGGACCCAAAATTAATCACATTTGTTAAGGGTTAGCCTTTGTGAATATTTTGCAAAAAATTCAACTGCACAACAGGGCGATTTACTACGTCATCTATGCCCTAACGTCTACTGTAAAGTTAGTCGTGATAAATTGGACTGTGACAGTTCCCGGTTTGAGTTCATAAAATAAGTAAAGAAATCCGACTACCCCAAGAGCCCGCTCAAAGTTAAATAAACTTCCGTAAGTCTGGCAATTTCTGTCCGATTTGACACTTGGAATGGTTATTGTTGACAAGGAGAGAGGAACTCCCTTCGTTAAAATTTTGTGAATATATTGATTTTGAATGACGGACCCAAAATTAAACAATTGTTAAGGGTTAGCCTTTGTGATTTTTGGCGAAAAATTCAAACTGCACAACAGTGGCGATTCTACTTACGCATCGTGTACTTCTTATTAGTTAGGCGTGTGATTGACAGTGACAGTTCCCGGTTTTGTTCATAAAAAGTAAGAAATCCGTACCAAGATCCGGCTCAAAGTTCAAATAAAACTTCCGCTAAATATTTCAATTCTGTCCCCGATGTGACAATGAATTGGTTATTTGGACCAATTAGGGAACTCCATTGTTTTCTAATTTTGTAGATATATTGATTTTGAGACGGACATAAAAATAGAATAATTTGTTAAGTGGGGTTTGTGTTGTGAATTTTTTGGCAAAAAATTCAACTGCCACAACAGGGCGATTCTACTACTGCCTACGTCACTGTAAAGTTAGTCGTGATAATTGACCTGACAGTTACCCGGTGTTTAGTTCATACATGAGTAAGAAATCCGATACCAAAATTCCCGCTTAAAGTTAAATAAACCCGTAAAGCTGTCAATGTCGTCCGGATTTAACAATGAATTGGTTATGTTGACAATGAGAGACGCCCTTGTTAAAAATTTTGTAGAATATATGATTTTGAAACGGACCCAAAAATTAACAAATTTGTTAAGGGGTTAGCCTTTGTGAAATTTTTTGGCGAAAAATTCAACTGCACAAACAGGGCGATTCTACCACTGCCAAACGTGTACTCTATAGTAGTCGTGATGATTGACAGTGGAGAGTTTCCCGGTTTTAATCATAAATAAGTAGAAATCCGTACCCAAAGATCCCGCTTAAAGTAAAATAAACTTCCGTAAATCTGTCAATTTCTGTCCGATTTGACAATAAATTGGTTATTTGACAATTGAAGAACTCTATTGGTAATAATTTTAAAGAATTTATTGATTTTGAGACGGACCAAAATTAACAAATTTGATAAGGGGGTTAGGCCTTTGTGAATTTTTTGGCAAAAAATTCAACTGCCACAACAAGGGATTCTACTACTGCCCACGTCTACTTATAGTTAGTCGTGATGATTGACAGTGTGAAAGTTCCCGTTTGGTTCAAAAGAGAAAAGAAATCCGTACCCAAAGATCCCGCTAAAATTTAAATAAACTTCCGTAAATCTGTAAAATTTCTGTCCGATTTGGACAATGAATTGGTTATTTGACAATGGGAGAACTCTATGTTAATAAGTTTAAGAATTTAATTGATTTTGAGACGGACCCAATTAACAAATTTGATAATGGGTTAGCCTTTGTGAATTTTTGGCAAAAAATTCACTGCACAACAGGGCGATTTCAACTACTGCCACGTGTACTCTATAGTTAGTTGTGTGATGACAGTGGACAGTTCCTGGTTGGTTCATAAATGAGTAAGACATCGTACCCAAGATTCCCGCTTAAGTTATTTAAATTCCGTAAATCTGTCAATTTCTGTCCGATTTGACAACGAATTGGTTATTTGAAATGGGTGAACTCTATTGTTAATAATTTTAAATTATATTATTGATTTTTGAGACGGACCCAAAAATTACCAAATATTGTTAAGGGTTAGCCGTTGTGATATTTTGGCAAAAAAATTCAACTGCACAACAGGGCGATTCTTTTACTACTGCTACTCTACTGTAAAGTTAGTTGTGATCATTGACTGTGACAGTTACCGGTTTGGTTCATAAATAAGTAAGGAAATCCGTACCCAAGATCCCGCTCAAAGTTAAATAAACGTTCCGTAAATCTGTACAATTTCTGTCCGATTTGACAACTGAATTGGTTATTTGACAAGAGATTGAATCTCCCTTGTAATAATTTTGTAGAATATATTGATTTTGAGGACGCGACCCAAAATTAACCAAATTTGTTAAGGGTTAGCCTTTGTGAATTTTTGAGCGAAAAATTTCAACGCCACAAACAGGGGCGATTTAACTACTGCACTCGGTACTCTTATAGTAGTCGTGATGATTGGACAGTGACAGTTCCCGGTTTGGTTCATAAATAAGTAAGAAATCCGTACCCAAAGATCCCGCTCAAAGTTAAATAAACTTCCGTAAATCTGGTCAATTTCTGTCTGATTTGACAGTAAATTGGTTTATTTGACAATGGGGATAAACTCTATTGTTAATAATTTTAAATAATATATTGATTTTAGACGGACCCAAAATTAACAAAATTTGTTAAGGGGTTAGCCTTTGTGAATTTTTTGGGGAAAAATTCAACTGCACCAATATGGCGATTCTACTACTGCCCACGTGTACTCTATAGTTGTTGTGATGATTACAGTGACAGTTCCGTTTGGTTCATAAAATAAGTAAGAAATCCGCTACCAAATATTCTCTCAATTTAATAAACTTAAGTAAAAATCTGTCAATTTCTGTCCGATTTGACAATGCATTGTTATTTGACAAATGGTGAGAACTCTATTGTTAATAATTTAAAGAATTTATTGATTTTGAGACGGACCAAAAATTAAACAAATTGATAAGGGGTTAGCCCTTTGTGAATTTTTGGAAAAAAAATTCACAACTGCTCAACAGGGCGATTCTACTACCTGCCCACGTCTACTCTATAGTAAGGCGTAATGAGTGACAGTGGACAGTCCTGGGTTGGTTCATAATGAGTAAAGAAATCCGTACCAAAGATCCCGCTTAAAATTAAATACAACTTCCGTAAATCTGTCAATTCTGTCCGATTGACAATGAATAAGTTATTTGACAATGGGAGAATCTATTGTTAATAAATTTTAAGAATTTATGATTTTGAAGACGGACTCCAAAAATTAACAAATTTGGATAAGGGGTTAGCCTTTGTGAATTTTTTTGCAAAAAATCAAACTGACACAACAGGGCGATTCTACTTCTGCCCCACGTGTTACTCTATAAGTTAGTGTGATGATTGACAGTGACAGTTCCCGGTTTGAGTTCATAAATGAGTAAGAAAATCGTACCCAAAGTTCCCGGCTTAAAGTTATTTAAACTTCCGTAAATCTGTCATTTCTGTCCGATTTGAACAATGAATTGGTTATTTGACAATGGGAGAACTTATTGTTAATAATTTTAAGAAGTTATTGATTTTGATGACGCGGACCCAAAAAGTTTAACAAATTTGATAAGGGGTTAGCCCTTTGTGAATTTTGGTGGCAAAAAAATTCAACGGCACAACAGGGCGATTCTACTATGTCCTGGTACTCTATTAGTTAGTGCTGATTATTGACAGTGACAGTTCCTGGTTTGCGTTCATAAATGGAGTAAGAAATCCGTACCCAAAGTCCCGCTTAAAGTTATTTAAACTTCCGTAAATCTGTCAATTTCTGTCCGGATTTGACAATGAATTGGTTATTTGACAATGGGTGAACCTCTCTGTTAATAATTTTAAATAATATATTGATTTTGAGACGGGACCCAAAAGTAGAAATTTGTTAAGGGGTTTAGCCTTTGAATATTTGGTCCCCCAAAAAATTCAACTGCACAACAGGGCGATTCTACTACTGCCTAGTCTACTGTAAAAGTTAGTCCGTGATAATTGACTGTGACAGTTCCCGGTTTGGTTCAAAATAGGTAAGAAAATCCGTACCCAAAGATCCCGCTCAAAGTTAAATAAACTTCGTAAATCTGTCAATTTCGGTCCGATTTGACATGAATTGGTTATTGGACACTGAGAGAAACTCCTTGTTTAATAATTTTGTAGAATATATTGATTTTGAGACGGACCCAAAATTAACAAATTTGTTAAGGGGTTAGCCTTTGTGAATGTTTTGGCGAAACATTCTAATGCACAAAAGGCGATTCTACTACTGCACTCGTGTAACTCATATAGTTAGTCGTGATGATGACAGTGACAGTTCCCGGTTTGGTTCATAAATAAGTATGAAATCCGTTACCCAAAGATTCCCGCTCAAAGTTAAATAAACTTCCGGAAATCTGTCAATTTCTGTCCGATTTGACAATGAATTGGTTATTGGGACAATGGGAGAAACTCTATTGTTAATAATTTTAAAGAATTTATTGATTTTGAGACGGAAAAAAAATAAACAAATGATAGGGGTTAGCCTTTGTGAATTTTTGGGCGATAAATTCAAACCTGCACAACAGTGTGATTCTACAAACTGCCCACGTGTACTCTATAGTTAGTTGTGATGATTGACAGTGACAGAATTCACCCGGTTTGTTCATAAATAAGAAGAAATCAGTAACACAAAATCCCGCTTAAAGTAAAATAAACTTCCGTAAACTGTCAATTTCTGTCTGATTGACAGTTAAATTGGTTATTGACAATGGAGAACTCTATTGTTAATAATTTAAATTAATATATTGATTTTGAGCGAGACCCAAAATTAACAAATTTGTTAAGGGGTTAGCCTTGTGAATATTTGGCAAAAAATTCAAACTGCACAAACAGGGCGATTCTACTACTGCCTACGTCTACTGTAAAGTTAGGTCGTGATAATTGGATGTGCCAGTTCCCGGTTGTCATAAATAAGTAAAGAAATCCGTCCCAAAGATCCCGCTTCAAAGTTAAATAAAAACTTCGTAAATCTGTCAATCTTCTGTCCCCGATTTGACACTGAATTGGTTATTGACAATGAGAGAACTCCCTTGTTAATAATTTTGTAGAATATATTGATTTGAGGGACGGACCCAAAATTAACAAATTTTGTTAAGGGGTTAGCCTTTGTGATTTTTTTGGGAAAAATTCAACGCACAACAGGGCGATTTCTACTACTGCACTCGTGTACTCTATAGTTAGTCGTGATGATGGACAGTGACAGTTCCCGGTTTGGTTCATAAATAAAGTAAGTAAATCCGTACCCAAGATCCGCTCAAAGTTAAATAAACTTCCGATAAATCTTTTCAATTTCCCTGTCCGATTGACAATGAATTGGTTATTGGACAATTAGGGAACTCCTCTTGTTTATAATTTGTAGTATAGATTGATTTTGAGACGGACATAAAATAGAATAAATTTGTTAAGGGGGTGTTTGGGAATTTTTTGGCAAAAAAATTCAACTCCACAACAGGGCGATTCTACTACTGCCTACGTCTACTGTAAACGTTAGTCGGATAATGACAGTGACAGTTCCCGGTTTAGTTCATAATGAGTAAGATAATTCCGTACCCAAAATTCCGCTTAAATTAAATAAACTCCGTAAAAATCTGTCAATTTCTTTTCCGATTAACAATGAATTGGTTATGTGACAATGAGACGAACTCCCTTGTTAAAAATTTGTAGAATAATGATTTTGAAACGGACCCAAATTACAAAATTGTTAAGGGTTAGCCTTTGGAATTTTTTGCGCGAAAATTCAAACTGCACAACAGACGGCGATTCTACCACTGCACACGTTACTCTCTAGTAGTCGTTATGATGACAGTGAGAGTTCCGGTTAATTCATAAATAAGTAAGAAATCCGTACCAAAGATCCGCTTTAAAGTAAAAAATAAATCTCAGAGTAAATCTGTCAATTTCGGTCCGATTTGACAGGAAATGGTTATTTGACAATGGAGACCTCTATTGTTAATAATTTAAAGGATTTATTGATTTTGAGACGGACCCAAAATAACAAATTGATACGGGAAGTTTAGCCTTTGTGAAATTTTTTGGCAAAAATTCAACTGCACAACAGGGGATTCTACTACTGCCCACGTCTACCTCTATAGTTAGTCGTGATGATTGACAGTGACAGTTCCAGGTTTGGTTTCATAAATGAGAAAGAAATCCGTACCCAAAGAGCCCCCTTAAAATTAAATAAACTTCCGTAAAATCTGTAAATTTCTGTCCGATTTGACAATGAATTGGGTATTTGACAATGGGAGAAAACTCTATTGTTAATATTTTTAAGAATTTATTGATTTTGAGACGGACCCCAAAATTAAAATTTGATAAGGGGGTTAGCTTTGCTGAATTTTTTGGCAAAAAAATTCAACTGCACAACAGGGCGATTCAACATACTGCCCACGTGTACTCATAGTTAGTTGTGATGATTGACAGTGACAGTTCCTGGTTGGGTTCATAATGAGTAAGAAATCCGTACCCAAAGGTCCCGCTTAAAAGTTATTTAAACTCCTAAATAGTCAATTCTGTTCGAGTCCTATGACAATGATTGGTTATTTGACCAATGGGATGAACTCTATGTTAATAATTTTAAATATAGATTGATTTTGAGACGGACCCAAAATTAAAACAAATTTGTTAAGGGGTTATCCTTTGAATATTTTGGCAAAAAATTCAACTGCACAACAGGGCGAGTCTAATACTGCATAAGTCTACTGTAAAGGTTAGTTGTGATAAATTGACTGTGACAGGTTCCCGATTGGTTCAGAACTAAGTAAGAAAATCCCGTACCCAACGAGGTTCCCCCCCGCCAAAGTTAAATACAAACTTCCGTAAATATGTCAATTGCGTCCGATTGACACTGAATTGGTTATTTGACAATGAGAGAACTCCTGTTAATAAGTTTGTAGAATATATTGATTTTGAGACGGACCCAAAATAACAAATTTGTTAAGGGGTTCGCCTTGTGAATTTTTTTGGCGAAAAATTCAAATGCACACACAGGGCGATTCTACTACTGCACGCGTGTACTCTATAGTTCAGTCGTGATGATTACAGTGACAGTGCCCGGTTATGGTAATAAATCAAGTAAGAAACCTACCCAAAGATCCCGCTCAAAGTAAATAAACTTCCGTAAATCTGTCAATTCTGTCTGATTTGACAGTAAATTGGTTATTTGACAATGGAGAACTCTATTGTTTAATAATTTAAATAATATATTGAATTTTGAGGACGGACCCAAAATAACAAAAATTTGGTCTAAGGGGTAGCTTTGTGAATTTTTTGGGGAAAATTCAACTGACACAATATGCGATTCTACTACTGCCCACGTGTACTTATAGTTAGTTGTGATGATTGATCAGTGCCGTTCCCGGTTTGGTTCATAAATAAAGTAAGAAATCCGTACCAAATATTCTCTTCAAATTAAATAAAACTTAAGTAAATCTGTCAATTTCTGCCGATTTGACAATGAATTTGTTATTGACAATGGAAGCTCTATTGTTAATAATTAAAGAATTTATTGATTTTGAGGACGGACCAAAAATTAACAAATTTGATAAGTGGTTAGCCTTTGTGAACTTTTTGGAAAAAAATTCAAACTGCTCAACAGGGCGATCATACTACTGCCCCGTATACTCTATAGTAAGTCGTGATGATTTGACAGTGACAGTTCTGGTTTGGTTCATAAATGAGTAAGAAATCCGTACCCAAAGGATCCCGCCTTAAAATTAAATAAACTTCCGTAAAATCTGTCAATTTTCTGTCCGATTTGACAATGAATAATTTATTTGACAATGGGAACTCTATGTTAAATAAATTTTAAGAAGTATTGATTTTGGAGACGGACCAAAATTAACAAAATTTGATAAGGGGTTAGCTTGTGAATTTTTTTGCAAAAAATTCAACTGCACAACAGGGTGATTCTAAATTCTGCCCACGTGTACTCTATCAGTAGTTGTGATGATGACAGGACAGTTCCCGTTTGGTTCCTAAATGAGTAAGAAATCCGTACCCAAACTTTCCGCTTAAATTATTTAAACTTCCGTAAATACTGCCAATTTCTGTACGATTTGACAATGAATTGGTTATTTGACAATGGGAGAAACTCTATCACCCCGTTAATAATTTTTACGAATTTATTGATTTTGGAGACGGAACCAAAATAACAAATTTGATAAGGGGTTTCAGCCTTTGTGAATTTTTGGCAAAAAATTCAACTGCACAACAGGGCGATTCTACTACTGTCCTTGTGTACTCTATAGTTAGTTAGTGATTATTGACAGTGACAGTTCCTGGTTTCGGTCAATAAATGAGTAAGAAATCCGTACCCAAAGTTCCCGCTTTAAAGTTATTTAAACCTTCCGTAAAATCTGTCAATTTCTGGTCCGATTTGACAAATTAATTGGTTATTGAACAATGGGTGAAAACTCTATTGTTAATAATTTTAAATAATATATTGATTGAGACAGACCCAAAATAACAAATTTTGTTAAGGGGTTAGCCTGTGTGAAATTTTGGCAAAAAAAAATTCAAAACTGCACAACAGGGCGATTCTACTACTGCCTACGTCTACTGTAAAGGTTAGTCGTGATAATTGACTGTGACAGTTCCTTCCCTGTTTGGTCATAAATAAGTAAAATCCGTACCCAACGATTCCGCTCAAAAGTTAAATAACTTCCGTAAAAATCTGTCAATTTCTGTCCGATTTGACACTGAATTGGTTATTTGGACAATGAGAGAACTTCCTTGTTAATAATTTTGTAGAATATATCGATTTTGAGACGGACCCAAAAATTAACAAATTTGTTAAGGGGTTAGCCTTGTGAATGTTTTGGCGAAAAATTCAACTGCACCAAACAGGGCGATTCTTACTACTGCACTCGTGTACTTATATAGTTTAGGTTCGTGATGATTGACAGTGACAGTTCTCGAGTTTGGTTCATAAATTAAGTATGAAATCCTACCAAAGATCCCGCTCAAAGTTAAATAAAACTTCCGTAAATATGTCAATTTCTGTCCGTTTGACAATGAATGGTATTGACAATGGAGAACTCATTGTTAATAATTAAAGAATTTATTGATTTTTGAAGACGGGAAACAAAATAAACAAATTTGATAAGGGGTTAGCCTTTGTGAATTTTTTGGCGAAATTCAAGGCACAACAGGGTGATTCTACAACTGCCCACGTGTACTCTATAGTTAGTGTGATGATTGACAGTGAAAAAGTTCCCGGTGTTGGTCAAAATAAGTAAGAAATCCGTACCCAAAATCCCGCTTAAAGTAAAATAAACTCCGTAAAAAAACAAAAAAAATCTGCAATTTCTGTCTGTTTGACAGTAAATTGGTTATTTGCAATGGGAGAACTCTATTGTTATAATTTTAAATAATATATTGATTTTGAGGAAGACCAAAATTAACATTTTTGTAAGGGGCTAGCATTTGTGAATTTTTTGGCAAAAAAATTTCACTGCACAACAGGGCGATTCTCCTACGCCTAGTCTACTGTATTAGTTAGTCGTGATAATTGACAGGTACAGTTCCGGTTTAGGTTCATAATAAGTATAAAATCCGCTAACAAAGATCCGCTCCAAAGTGTAAATTAAACTTCCGTAAATCTGTCAATTTCTGTCCGATGTGACAATGAATTGGTTATTTGACAATGAGAAGAACTCCCTTGTTAATAATTTGGTAGAATTATCGATTTTGAGACGGACCCAAAATTAACAAATTGTTAAGGGGTTAGCCTTTGTGAATTTTTTGGCGAAAAATTAACTGACCACAACAGGCGATTCTACTAATGCCACACGTGTACTCTATAGTTAGTCGTGATGATTGACAGTGACAGTTCCCGGTTTGGTTCATAAATAAGTAAGAAATCCGTACCCATAAGATCCCGCCCTCAAAAGTTAAATAAACTTCCGTAATCTGTCAATTCTGTCCGATTTTGACAATGAATTGGTTATTGACAATGAGAGAACTCCCTGATAATAATTTTGTAGAATATAATTGATTTTGAGGACGGGACCCAAATTAACAAATTTGTTAAAGGTTAGCCTTTGTGAATTTTTGGCGAAAAATTCAACTGCCACAACAGGCGATTCTACTATTGCCACCTACGTGTACTCTATAGTTAGTCGTGATGATTGACATGGACAGTTCCCGGTTTGGTTCATAAATAAGTAAGAAATCCGTACCCAAAAGATCCGCTTAAAGTAAAAATAAACTTCCATAAATTCTGTCACTTTCTGTCTGATTGTCAGTAAAGTGGTTATTTGACAATGGAAAACTCTATTGTTAATACATTTTAAAGTGAATATATTGATTTTGGAGACGGACCCAAAATTAACAAATTTGTTAAAGGGTTTAGCCTTTGCTGAATTTTTTGGGGAAAAATCAACTGCACAACTGGGCGATTTACTACTGCCCACGTTAACTATTATAGTTAGTTGTGATGTTTGACAGTGACAGTTCCCGGTTTGGGTCATAAATAAGTAAGAAATCCGTACCCAAAATATTCCTATCCAAAATTTAAATAAACTTCCGTAAATCTGTCAATTTTCTGTCCGATTGACAATGAATGGTTATTTGACAATGGGAGAAAAATAATTGTTTAATAATTTTAAAAGGGAAATTTATGGATTTGAGACGGACCCAAAATTAAACAAATTTGTTAGGGTTAGCCTGTGAATTTTTTGGGGAAAAAATTCAACTGCCACAACAGGGGATTCTACTACTTCCCACGTCTACTCTATAGTTAGTCGTGATGATTGACGTGACAGTTCCCGGTTTGGTTTCATAAATGAGTAGAAATCCGTACCCAAAGATCCCGCTTAAAGTTAAATAAACTTCCGTAAATCTGTCAATTTCTGTCCGATTTGACAATGAATTGGTTATTTGACAATGGGAGAACTCTATGTTAATAATTTTAAAGAAATTTATTGATTTTGAGATGGGACCCAAAATTAACAAATTTGATAAGGGCGTTAGCCTTTGGTTGAAATTTTTGGCAAAAAAATTGAGCTGCACAACAGTGGCGATTCTACTAATGCCCACGTCTACTCTATAGTTAGTCGTGATGATTGGACAGTGGACAGTTCCAGGTGTGGTTCATAAATGAGTGTAAGAAATCCGTACCCAAAGGATCCGCTAAAATTTAAATAAAACTTAATAAAACTGATTTTGCAGACGGACCCAAAATTAACAATATTTTAAGGGGTTAGCCTTTGTGAATTTTTGGCGAAAAAATTCAACTGCACACAGGGCGATTCTACTACTGCACACGTGTACTCTATAGTTAGTCGTGATGATTGGGACAGTGACAGTTCCCGTTGGTTCATAAATAAGTAAGAAATCGTACCAAAGATCCCGCTTAAAGTAAAATAAACTTACCGTAAATCTGTCAATTTCTGTCTGTATGACAGTAAATTGGTATTTGACAAATGGGAGAACTCTATTGTTAATAATTTAAGAATAATTGAATTTGAGACGGACCAAAATTAACAAATTTGTTAAGGGGTTGTAGCCTTTGTGAATTTTTTGGTGAAAATTCAACTGCACAACAGGGCGAATTCTACTACTGCCCACGTGTACTCTATAGTAGTTGTGATGATTGACAGTGACAGTTTCCCGGTTGGTTCAAAAATAAGTAAGAAATCCGTAACCAAATATTCCTTCCAAATTTAAATAAACTTAATGTAAATCTGTCAATTTCTGTCTTGATTTGACAAGGAATTGGTTATTTGACAATGGGAGAACTCTATTGTTAATAATTTAAAAGAATTTATTGATTTGAGACGGACCCAAAATTAACAAAATTTGATAAGGGGGTAGCCTTTGTGAATTTTTTGGCAAAAAAATTGAAACTGCACAAACAGGGCGATTTACTACTGCCCAAGTTACTCTATAGTTAGTCGTGATGATTGACAGTGACAGTTTTCCCGTTTGGTTCATAAATGAGTAAGAAATCAGACCCAAAGATCCCGCTTAAAATAAATAAACTTCCGTAAATCTGTCAATTTTCTGTTCGATTTGACAATGAATAGTTATTTGGACAATGGAGAACTCTATTGTTAATAATTTTAATATTTATTGATTTTGAGACGGACCCAAAATTAACAAAGTTATAAGGGTTAGCCTTGTGAATTTTTTTGCAAAAATTCAACTGCACAACAGGGCGATTCTACAACTCCCCACGTGTACTCTATAGTTAGTTGTGATTTTTGACGTGACAGTTCCCGTTTGGTTCATAAATAAGTAAGAAATCCGTACCCAAAATCCCGCTTAAAGTAAAATAAACTTCCGTAAATCTGTCAATTTCTGCCCTGATTTGACATAAATTGGTTATTTGACAATGGAAAAACTCTATGTTAATAATTTTAAAAAATATATTGATTTTGAGACGGACCCAAAAATTAAAAAAATTTGTTAAGGGGCTAGCCTTTGTGAATATTTTTGGCAAAAATTCAACTGCAAAACAGGGCGATTCTACTACTGCCTACGTCTTACTGTATAGTTAGTCGTGATAATTGACAGTGACAGTTCCCGGTTTGGTTCATAAATAAGTAAGAAATCCGTACCCACAGATCCCGCTCAAAGTTAAATAAACTTCCGTAATCTGTCAATTTCTGTCCGATTTGAAAATGAATTGGTTATTTGACAATGAGAGAACTCCCTTGTTAATAATTTTGTAGAATATATTGTTTTTGAGTCGGACCCAAAATTACAAATTTGTTAAGGGGTTAGCCTTTGTAAATTTTTTGGGAAAATTAAACTGCAAAACAGGCGATTCTACTACTGCACACGTGTACTTATATTAGTCGTGATGATTGACAGTGACATTTTCCCGGGTTTGGTTCATAATAAGTAAGAAATCCGTACCAAAGATCCGCTCAAATTTAATAAACATCGAATCTGTCATTTCTGTCCGATTTGACAATGAATTGGTTATTTGACAATGAGTAACTCCCTTGATAATATTTTGTAGAATAATTGATTTTAGACGGCCCAAATTAACAAATTTGTTAAGGGTTTCCTTTGTGAATTTTTGGCGAAAAATTCAACGCACCAGGCGATTCACTATTGCACACGGTACTCTTAGTTGGGTCGTGATGATTGACAGTGACAGTTCCCGGTTTGGTTCATAATAGTAAGAAATCCGTACCCAAAGTTTCCGCTAAAGTAAAAAAAACTTCCATAATCTGTCAATTTCTGTTGTTTGTCATAAATTGGTATTGACAAGGAGACTCTATTGTTAAAAATTTTAAGAATTATTGATTTTGAGACGGACCCAAAATTTAAACAAATTTTTAAGGGGTTAGCCTTTGTGATTTTTTGGGGAAAAATCCAACTGCACAACAGGCATTTACTACTGCCACTTGTACTCTATAGTTTTGTGGATGATTGACAGGGGACGTTCCGGTTTGGTTCTAAATAAGAAAGAAACCGTACCCAAAATTCCCTCTCAAAATTTAAATAAACCGTAAATCTGTAAATTTCTTCCGATTTGACAAATTGTTTTGACAATGGGAAAACATATTGTTCATAATTTAAAAGAATTTATTGATTTTGAGACGGACCAAAATTAACAAATTTGATAAGGGGTTAGCCTTTGTGAATTTTTTGGAAAAAAATTCAACTGCACAACAGGGCGATTCTACTACTGCCCACGTCTACTCTATAGTTAGTCGTGATGATTGACAGTGACAGTTCCCGGTTTGGTTCATAAATGAGTAAGAAATCCGTACCCAAAGATCCCGCTTAAAGTTAAATAAACTTCCGTAAATCTGTCAATTTTCTGTCCGATTTGACAATGAATTGGTTTTTTGACAATGGGAGAACTCTATTGTTTAAATTTAAAGAATTTATTGATTTTGGATGGCCCCAAAAATTTAAACAATTTGATAAGGGGTTAGCCTTTGTGAATTTTTTGGCAAAAAATTGAGCTGCACAACAGGGCGATTCTACTACTGCCCACGTCTACTCTATAGTTAGTCGTGATGATTGACAGTGACAGTTCCCGGTTTGGTTCATAAATGAGTAAGAAATCCGTACCCAAAGATCCCGCTTAAAATTAAATAAACTTAATAAACTGATTTTGAGACGGACCCAAAATTAACAAATTTGTTAAGGGGTTACCCCTTTGTTACTTTTTTGGCAAAAAATTGAGCTGCACAACAGGGCGATTCTACTACTGCACACGTGTACTCTATAGTTAGTCGTGATGATTGACAGTGACAGTTCCCGGTTTGGTTCATAAATAAGTAAGAAATCCGTACCCAAAGATTCCCGCTTAAAGTAAAATAAACTTCCGTAAATCATAAACTTCCGTATGACAGTAAATTGGTTATTTGACAATGGGAGAACTCTATTGTTAATAATTTTAAAGATATATTGATTTTGAACGGACCCAAAATTAACAAATTTGTTAAGGGGTTAGCCCTTTGTGAATTTTTTGGGGAAAAATTCAACTGCACACAGGGCGTTCTACTACTGCCCACGTTGTACTCTATAGTTAGTTGTGATGATTGACAGTGACAGTTCCGGTTTGGTTCAAATAAGTAAGAAATCCGTACCCAAATATTCCTCTCAAATTTAAAAAACTTAAGTAAATCTGTCAATTTCTGCCCTGATTTGGACAATGATTGTTATTTGACAATGGGAAAACCCTCTATTTTTAAAAATTAAAAGAATTTATTGATTTTGAGACGGACCCAAATTAACAAATTTAAATAAGGGGTTAGCCTTTGTGAATTTTTTTGGCAAAAAATTGAACTGCACAACAGGGCGATTCCCTACTACTGCCCACGTCTACTCTATAGTTTTTTAGTCGTGATGATTGACAGTGACAGTTCCCCGTTTGGTTCATAAATGAGTAAGAAATCCGTCCCCAAAAGATCCCGTTTAAAATTAAAATAAAACTTCCGTAAATCTGTCAATTTCTGTCCGATTTGACAATGAATTAGTTTATTTGACAATGGGAGAACTCTATTGTTAATAATTTTTAAGAATTTATTGATTTGAAAAGGGACCCAAAATTAACAAATTTGATAAGGGGTTAGCCTTTGTGAATTTTTTGCAAAAAATTCAACTGCACAACGGGGGCGATTCTACTTCTGCCCCGTGTACTCTATAGTTAGTTGTGATGATTGGGACAGTGACATTTTCCCGGTTTGGATCATAAATGAGTAAGAAATCCGTACCCAAAGATCCCGCTAAAAGTTAAATAAATTTCCCGTAAATCTGTCAATTTTCTGTCCGATTTGACAATGATTTGGTTATTTGACAATGAGAGAACTCCCTTGTTAATAATTTTGTAGAATATATTGATTTTGAGACGGACCCAAAATTAACAAATTTTTTTAAGGGAGCCTTTTGAATTTTTGGCGAAAAAATTCAACTGCACAACAGGGCGATTCTACTACTGCACACGTGTCTCTATAGTTAGTCGTGATGATTGACAGTGACAGTTCCCGGTTTGGTTCATAAATAAGTAAGAAATCCGTACCCAAAGATCCGCTTAAAAGTTAAATAAACTTCCGAAAATCTGTCAATTTCTGTGCGATTTGACAATAAATTGGTTATTTGACAATGAAGAACTCCCTTGATAAAAATTTTTGTAGAATATATTGATTTTGAGACGGACCCAAAATTAACAATTTGTTAAGGGTTAGCCTTTGTGAATATTTTGGCAAAAAATTCAACTGCACAACAGGGCGATTCTACTACTGCCTACGTCTACTGTAAAGTTAAGTTGTGATGATTGACAGTGACATTTTTCCCGGTTTGGTTCATAAAAAAGAAAGAAATCCGTACCCAAAACCCCGTTTAAAGAAAAATAAATTTCCCGTAAATCTGTCAATTTCTTTGATTTGACAGTTTTTTTGGTTATTTGACAATGGGAGAACTCTATTGTTAAAAATTTTTAAAATAATATTTTTTGTTTTTGAGAGGGGCCCAAAAAATTAACAAATTTGTTAAGGGGCTACCCCCTTTGTAAATTTTTTTGGGAAAAAATTAAAATGCCCCAACTGGCGATTCTCCTACTCCCTACGCCCAAATGTAAAAATTTAAAGGTCGTGATAATTGACAGGTACATTTTCCCGGGTTTGGTTCAAAAAATAATTAAGAAATCCGTACCAAAGATCCTGCTCAAAGTTAAATAAACTTCCGTAAATCTGTCAATTTCTGTCCAAATTTACAATAAAGGGTTATTTGAAAATGAGAAACCCCTTTTTGTTAATAATTTTGTAAAATAAAATTGTTTTTGAGAGGGGACCCAAAATTAAAAAAAATTTTTTAAGGGGGTTTACCCTTTTGTAAATTTTTTTTGGCAAAAATTCAACTGCAAAAAAGGGGGCGATTCTACTACTGCACACGTGTACTTATAGTTAGTCGTGAGATTGACAGTGACATTTCCCCGGGTTTTTGGTTCAAATAAGAAAAGAAATCCGTCCCCAAAAGACCCCCGTAAAAAGTTAAAAAAAAACTTCCTTTAAAATCTGTAAATTTTTTTCTCCCCCGATTTGACAAGAATTGGTTATTTGACAATGAAGAATTTCCCTTTTAAAATTTTTGTAGAATTTTGTTTTTGAGAGGGCCCCAAAAATTTAACAAATTTTTTTAAGGGGGGTTACCCCTTTGTGATTTTTTGGCAAAAAATTCAACGGCAAAACGGGGGCGATTCTACTATTGCACACGGGTACTCATAGTTAGTCGTGATGATTGACAGGGGAAAATTTCCCGGGTTTTGGGTTCATAAATAAGTAAGAAATCCCCCCCCAAGCCCCGCTTAAATTTAAAAAAAATTTCCCATAAACTGTAAATTTTCTTTTCTGATTTGTCAGAGAATTGGTTATTTGACAATGGGAGAACTCTATTTTTTAAAAATTTTAAAAAATATTTTGATTTTGAGACGGCCCAAAATTAAAAAATTTTTTAAAGGGGGGTTACCCTTTTGGGAAATTTTTTTTTGGGGAAAAATTAAAACTGCACAACAGGGCGTTTCTATACTGCCCACGGGTTACCCCTAAAAGTTGTTTTTGGATGATTGCCCGTGAAAAGCCCCCGGGTTTGGGTTAAATAAATAAGTAAGAAATCCGTACCCAAATATTCCTCTCAAATTTAAATAAACTTCCGTAAATCTGTCAATTTCTGTCCGATTTGACAATAAATTGGTTATTTGACAATGGGAGAACACTATTGTTAAAAATTTTAAAAGAATTTATTGATTTTGAGACGACCAAAATTAACAAATTTGATAAGGGGTTAGCCTTTGTGAATTTTTTGGAAAAATTAAACTGCACAACAGGGCGATTCTACTACTGCCCACGTCTCTCTATAGTTAGTCGTGAATGATTGACAGTGACAGTTTTCCCGGTTTGGTTTCATAAATGAGTAGAAATCCGTACCCAAAGATCCCGCGTAAAGTTAAATAACTTCCGTAAATCTGTCAATTTCTGTCCGATTTGACAATGAATTGGTTATTTGACAATGGGCGAACTCTATTGTTAATCATTTTTAAGAATTTATTGATTTTAAAATGGACCCAAAATTAACAAATTTGATAAGGGGTTAGCCTTTGTGAATTTTTTGGCAAAAAATTGAGCTGCACAACAGGCGATTCTACTACTGCCCACGTCTACTCTATAGTTAGTCGTGATGATTGACAGTGACAGTTCCGGTTTGGTTCATAATGAGTAAGAAATCCGTACCAAAGATCCCGCTTAAAATTAAATAAACTTAATAACTGATTTTGAACAGACCCAAAATTAACAATTTGTTAAGGGGTTGCCTTTGTGAATTTTTTGGCGAAAAAATTCAACTGCATAACAGGGCGATTCTACTACTGCACACGTGTATTCTATAGTTAGTCGTGATGATTGACAGTGACAGTTCCCGGTTTTGGTTCATAATAAGTAAGAAAATCCGTACCCAAAGATCCCGCTAAAGTAAAATAATTCCGTAAATCTGTCAATTTTCTGTCTGTATGACAGAAAATTGGGTTATTTGACAATGGGAGAACTCAATTGTTAATAATTTAAAGAATATATGATTTTGAGACGGACCCAAAATTAACAAATTTGTTAAGGGTTAGCCTTTGTGAATTTTTTTGGGAAAATTCAACTGCACAACAGGGCGATTCTACTACTGCCCACGTGTACTCTATAGTTAGTTGTGATGATTGACAGTGACAGTTCCCGGTTTGGTTCATAAATGAGTAAGAAATCCGTACCCAAAGATCCCGCTTAAAATTAAATAAACTTAATAAACTGATTTTGAGACGGACCCAAAATTAACAAATTTGTTAAGGGGTTAGCCTTTGTGAATTTTTTGGCGAAAAATTCAACTGCACAACAGGGCGATTCTACTACTGCACTCGTGTACTCTATAGTTAGTCGTGATGATTGACAGTGACAGTTCCCGGTTTGGTTCATAAATAAGTAAGAAATCCGTACCCAAAGATCCCGCTCAAAGTTAAATAAACTTCCGTAAATCTGTCAATTTCTGTCCGATTTGACAATGAATTGGTTATTTGACAATGGGAGAACTCTATTGTTAATAATTTTAAAGAATTTATTGATTTTGAGACGGAAACAAAATTAACAAATTTGATAAGGGGTTAGCCTTTGTGAATTTTTTGGCGATAAATTCAACTGCACAACAGGGTGATTCTACAACTGCCCTCGTGTACTCTATAGTTAGTTGTGATGATTGAGAGTGACATTTTCCCGGTTTGGTTCATAAATAAGTAAGAAATCCGTACCCAAAGATCCCGCTTAAAGTAAAATAAACTTCCGTAAATCTGTCAATTTCTGTCTGATTTGACAGTAAATTGGTTATTTGACAATGGGAGAACTCTATTGTTAATAATTTTAAATAATATATTGATTTTGAGACGGACCCAAAATTAACAAATTTGTTAAGGGGTTAGCCTTTGTGAATTTTTTGGGGAAAAATTCAACTGCACAACAGGGCGATTCTACTACTGCCCACGTGTACTCTATAGTTAGTTGTGATGATTGACAGTGACAGTTCCCGGTTTGGTTCATAAATAAGTAAGAAATCCGTACCCAAATATTCCTCTCAAATTTAAATAAACTTAAGTAAATCTGTCAATTTCTGTCCGATTTGACAATGAATTTGTTATTTGACAATGGGAGAACTCTATTGTTAATAATTTAAAAGAATTTATTGATTTTGAGACGGACCAAAAATTAACAAATTTGATAAGGGGTTACCCTTTGTGAATTTTTTGGAAAAAAATTCAACTGCTCAACAGGGCGATTCTACTACTGCCCACGTCTACTCTATAGTAAGTCGTGATGATTGACAGTGACAGTTCCTGGTTTGGTTCATAAATGAGTAAGAAATCCGTACCCAAAGATCCCGCTTAAAGTTAAATAAACTTCCGTAAATCTGTAAATTTCTGTCCGATTTGACAATGAATTAGTTATTTGACATGGGAGAACTCTATTGTTAATAAATTTTAAGAATTTATTGATTTTGAGACGGACCCAAAATTAACAAATTTGATAAGGGGTTAGCCTTTGTGAATTTTTTTGCAAAAAATTCAACTGCACAACAGGGCGATTCTACTTCTGCCCACGTGTACTCTATAGTTAGTTGTGATGATTGACAGTGACAGTTCCCGGTTTGGTTCATAATGATAAGAAATCCGTACCCAAAGTTCCCGCTTAAAGTTATTTAAACTTCCGTAAATCTGTAAATTTTCGTCCGATTTGACAATGAATTGGTTATTTGACAATGGGAGAACTCTATTGTTAATAATTTTTAAGAATTTATTGATTTTGAGAGGGGGACCCAAAATTAACAAATTTGTTAAGGGTTAGCCTTTGTGAATATTTTGGCAAAAATTCAACTGCACAACAGGGCGATTCTACTACTGCTACGTCTACTGTAAAGTTAGTCGTGATAATTGACTGTGACAGTTCCCGGTTTGGTTCATAAATTAGTAAGAAATCCGTACCCAAAGATCCCGCTCAAAGTTAAATAAACTTCCGTAAATCTGTCAATTTCTGTCCGATTTGACACTGAATTGGTTATTTGACAATGAGAGAACCCCCTTGTTAATAATTTTGTAGAATATATTGATTTTGAGACGGACCCAAAATTAACAAATTTGTTAAGGGTGCCTTTGTGAATTTTTTGGCGAAAAATTCAACTGCACAACAGGGCGATTCTACTACTGCACTCGTGTACTCTATAGTTAGTCGTGATGATTGACAGTGACAGTTCCCGGTTTGGTTCATAAATAAGTATGAAATCCGTACCCAAAGATCCCGCTCAAAGTTAAATAAACTTCCGTAAATCTGTCAATTTCTGTCCGATTTGACAATGAATTGGTTATTTGACAATGGGAGAACTCTATTGTTAATAATTTTAAAGAATTTATTGATTTTGAGACGGAAACAAAATTAACAAATTTGATAAGGGGTTAGCCTTTGTGAATTTTTGGCGATAAATTCTACTGCACAACAGGGTGTTTCTACAACTGCCCACGTGTACTCTATAGTTAGTTGTGATGATTTACAGTGACAGTTCCCGTTTGGTTCATAAATAAGTAAGAAATCCGTACCCCAAAATCCCGCTTAAAGTAAAATAAACTTCCGTAAATCTGTCAATTTCTGTCTGATTTGACAGTAATTGGTTATTTGACAATGGGAGAACTCTATTGTTAATAATTTAAATAATATATTGATTTTGAGACAGACCCAAAATTAACAAATTTGTTAAGGGGTTAGCCTTTGTGAATATTTTGGCAAAAAATTCAACTGCACAACAGGGCGATTCTACTACTGCCTACGTCTACTGTATAGTTAGTCGTGATAATTGACAGGTACAGTTCCCGGTTTGGTTCATAAATAAGTAAGAAATCCGTACCCAAAGATCCCGCTCAAAGTTAAATAAACTTCCGTAAATCTGTCAATTTCTGTCCGATTTGACAATGAATTGGTTATTTGACAATGAGAGAACTCCCTTGATAATAATTTTGTAGAATATATTGATTTTGAGACGGACCCAAAATTAACAAATTTGTTAAGGGGTTAGCCTTTGTGAATTTTTTGGCGAAAAATTCAACTGCACAACAGGGCGATTCTACTATTGCACACGTGTACTCTATAGTTAGTCGTGATGATTGACAGTGACAGTTCCCGGTTTGGTTCATAAATAAGTAAGAAATCCGTACCCAAAGATCCCGCTTAAAGTAAAATAGACTTCCGTAAATCTGTCAATTTCTGTCTGATTTGTCAGTAATTGGTTATTTGACAATGGGAGAACTCTATTGTTAATAATTTTAAAAAAATATTGATTTTGAGACGGACCCAAAATTAACAAATTTGTTAAGGGGTTAGCCTTTGTGAATTTTTTGGGGAAAAATTCAACTGCACAACAGGGCGATTCTACTACTGCCCACGTGTACTCTATAGTTAGTTGTGATGATTGACAGTGACAGTTCCCGGTTTGGTTCATAAATAAGTAAGAAATCCGTACCCAAATATTCCTCTCAAATTTAAATAAACTTCCGAAAATCTGTCAATTTCTGTCCGATTTGACAATGAATTGGTTATTTGACAACGGGAGAACACTATTGTTAATAATTTAAAAGAATTTATTGATTTTGAGAGGGACCAAAATTAACAAATTTGGTAAGGGTTAGCCTTTGTGAATTTTTTGGAAAAAAATTCAACTGCACAACAGGGCGATTCTACTACTGCCCACGTCTACTCTATAGTTAGTCGTGATGATTGACAGTGACAGTTCCCGGTTTGGTTCATAAATGAGTAGAAATCCGTACCCAAAGATCCCGCTTAAAGTAAAATAAACTTCCGTAAATCTGTCAATTTCTGTCTGATTTGACAGTAAAGGGTTATTTGACAAGGGGAAATTTTATTGTTAATAATTTTAAAGAATTTTATTTTTGAGATGGACCCAAAATTAAAAATTTTGAAAGGGGGTTAGCCTTGTGAATTTTTGGCAAAAAATTGAGCTCCCCACAAAGGGCGATTCTACTACCCCCACGTCTACTCTTATTTAGTCGGGATGATTGACAGTGACATTCCCCGGTTTTGGTTCAAAAATGAGAAAGAAATCCTCCCCAAAGATCCCGTTTAAAAATTAAAATAATTTAAAAACTGATTTTGAACGGCCCCAAAATTAACAAATTGTTAAGGGGTTAGCTTTGTAAATTTTTTGGCAAAAAAATTTAAACTGCACAACGGGGCGATTCTACTACTGCACAGTTATCTATATTTAGTCTGAGTTTGACAGTGACATTTCCCCTTTTGGTTAAAAATAATAAAAATTTCCGTACCCAAAGATCCCGTTTAAAGTAAAATAAAATTTGAAATCTGTAAATTTCTGCTGTATGACAGTAAATTGGTTATTTGACAATGGGAGAATCTATTGTTAATAATTTTAAAGAATATATGATTTTGAGGGGCCCCCAAAATTAAAAATTTGTTAAGGGTTAGCCTTTGTAAATTTTTTGGGGGAAAAAATTAAACTGCAAAACGGGGCGATTCTACTACCCCCACGTTACTCTAAGTTTTTTGTGATGATTGACAGTGACAGTTCCGGGTTTGGTTAAAAATAAGTAAGAACCCTTTACCCAAAAACCCTCTAAAAATTAAATAAATTTCCCGAAAATCTGTCAATTTCTGCCCCGTTTGCAATGAATGGTTTTAAAAAGGGAGAAAAAAAATTGTAATAATTTAAAAGAATTTTTGATTTGAGACGGACCAAAAATAACAAATTTGAAAAGGGGGTTAGCCTTTGTAAATTTTTTTGGAAAAAATTCAACTGCAAAAAAGGGCGATTTCCCTGCCACGTCTACTCTATGTTAGTCTGATGTTTGACATGCGTTCCCGGTTTGGTTCAAATGAGTAAGAAACCCGTCCCCCAAAGATCCCGCTTAAAGTTAAATAAATTCCGAAATCTGTCAATTTCTGTCCGATTTGACAATGAATTGGTTTTTGAAAAGGGGGAGAACTCTATTTTTAATAATTTTAAAAAATTTTTGTTTTTGGATGGCCCCAAAATTAAAAATTTGAAAAGGGGGTTAGCCTTTGTAAATTTTTTTGGAAAAAATTGAGCTGCACAACAGGGCGATTTACTACGGCCCACGTCTACTCTATATTAGTCGTGTGATGACAGTGACTTTCCCCGGTTTTGGTTCATAAAGAGTAAGAAAATCCGTCCCCAAAAGTCCGTTTAAAAATTAAATAAACTTAAAAAAACTGTTTTTGAGACGGCCCCAAAATTAACAAATTTTTTAAAGGGGGGTTACCCTTTTGTAAATTTTTTTGGCGAAAAATTAAAAGCACAACAGGGGATTCTACTACTCACACGTGTCTCTATAGTTAGTCGTGTGATTGACAGGACAGTTCCCGGTTGGTTTCATAAATAAGTAAGAAATCCGTCCCCCCCAAAGATCCGCTTAAAAAAAAATAAATTTCCGTAAATCTGTAAATTTCTGTTTTATGACAGTAAATGGTTATTTGACAAGGGGAGACTTTTTTGTTAATAATTTTAAAAATTTTTTGTTTTTGAGAGGGCCCAAAAATTTAACAAATTTGATAAGGGTTAGCCTTGTGAATTTTTTGGCAAAAAATTGAGCGCAAAACCCGGGCGATTCTACTACGCCCACGTTCTCTATAGTGTGATGATTGACAGTGACAGTTCCCGGGTTTGGTTCAAAAATGATAAGAAACCCGTACCCAAAGACCCGCAAAAAATTAAAAATAAATTTAATAAAGATTTTGGGGACGGACCCAAAATTAAAAAATTTTTTTAAGGGGGTTACCCTTTTGTGAATTTTTTGGGGCGAAAAATTTAACTGCACAACAGGCGATTCTTACTGCAACGTGTACTTATAGTAGTCTGATGATTGCAGTGACAGTTCCCGGTTTTTTCATAAATAAGTAGAAATCCGTCCCAAAAAGACCCCGTTTAAAAGAAAATAAACTTTCGTAAATCTGTAAATTTCTGTTGTATGACAGAAATTGGTTTTTGACAAGGGGGAGAAACTCTTTTGTTAATAATTTTAAGAAATTTTGTTTTTGAGAGGACCAAAATTAACAAATTTTGTTAAGGGGTTACCCTTTGTGAATTTTTGGGGAAAAAAATTAAACGCACAACGGCGTTTTCTACTACTCCCCACGTTACTCTAAGTTTGGGGATGATTGACAGTGACATTTCCCGGTTTGTTTCAAAAAAAAGAAAATCGTACCCAAAATTCCTTAAAATTTAAATAAACTTAAGAAATCGAAATTTCGTCTGTTTTGAATAAATTGGTTTTTTGACAATGGGGGAAACTCTATTTTTAAATAATTTAAAAAAATTTATTGATTTTGAGAGGGCCCCAAAATTAACAAATTTGATAAGGGGTTAGCCTTGTAAATTTTTTTGGAAAAAATTTGAACTGCAAAAACGGGGCGATTCTATACCCCCAGGGCTACTCTATATTTAGCGTGAGATTGACATGACAGTTCCCGGTTTTTGGTTCAAAAATGAGTAAAAAAACCTACCCAAAGACCCGCTTAAAATTAAATAAACTTCCGTAAATCTTCAATTTCTGTCCGATTTGAAAATAAATTTATTTTATTTGAAATGGGAAATTTCATTTTTATAATTTATAAAAATTTTATTTTTTTTTGAGAGGACCCAAATAAAAAATTTGATAAGGGGTTGCTTTGTGAATTTTTTGAAAAAAAAATTTCAACTGCACAACAGGCGATTCTACTTCTGCCCACGTTCCTATATTTAGTTGTGATGATTGACATGACAGTTCCCGGTTGGATCATAAATGAGTAGAAACCGTCCCCAAAAGTCCCGCTTAAATTTATTTAAACTTCCGTAAATCTGTAAATTTTCTGTCCGATTTGAAAATAATGGTTTTTTTTGAAAAGGGGAAACTCTATTTTTAAATAATTTTAAGAATTTTTTGATTTGAGACGGACCCAAAATTAAAAAATTTGAAAAAGGGGTTACCTTTGTGAATTTTTTGGCAAAAAATTCAACGCAAAACGGGGCGTTTACTACTGCCTTGTGTACTCTATAGTTAGTTTGAGTTTGAAGTGACGTTCGGGTTTTGGTTTTATAAACGAGAAAGAAATCCGTCCCCAAAGTTCCCGTTTTAATTTATTTAAATTTCCGAAAATCTGCAATTTCGTCCGTTTTGACAATAAATTTGGTTATTTGACAAGGGGTGAATTATTTTTAATAATTTAAATAATATATTGATTTTGGGAGGGGCCCCAAAATTTAAACAAATTTGTTAAGGGTTGCCTTTGTGAATATTTGGAAAAAA
This sequence comes from Sweltsa coloradensis, assembly GCA_024449915.1. Classification (NCBI taxonomy): domain Eukaryota; kingdom Metazoa; phylum Arthropoda; class Insecta; order Plecoptera; family Chloroperlidae; genus Sweltsa; species Sweltsa coloradensis. Next base: position 9,872 of record JAMZAV010003957.1, on the reverse strand, counting down.
AATTCAACGCACAACAGGCATTCTATACTGCCTCGTCTACTGTAAAGTAGTCGGAAAATTGACTGGGGGACAGTTCCCCGGTTTGGTTAAAAAATAAGTAAAAATCGTCCCCAAAGATCCCGCTCAAATTAAATAAATTTCCGTAAATCTGCAATTTCGCCGTTTGCACTAAATTTGGTTTTTTGACAATGAAGAACCCCTTGTTAATTTTTTGTAGAAATTTGTTTTGAGAGGGACCCAAAATTAAACCCAAATTTGTTAAAGGGGGTTAGCCTTTGTGAATTTATGGCGAAAATTAAACTGCCAACAGGGCGATTCTATAGCACCGTGTATCTATATTTTAGTGGATTTTGACAGTGACATTTCCCCGGTTTTTTTCATAAATAAGTAAAAACCCGACCCAAAGCCCCCGCTCAAATTTAAATAAACTTCCGTAAATCTGTCAATTCTGTCCGATTTGACAATAATTTTGAAATTTTGAAATGGGAGAACTCTATTTTTAAAAATTTTAAAGAATTTATTATTTTGAGACGGAAAATTTTTTGGCGAAAAATTCAACTGCACAACAGGGTGATTCTACAATGCCCACGTGTACTTATAGTTAGTTTGATGTTGAGAGTGACAGTTCCCTTTTTGGTTCATAAATAAGTAAAAAACCTACCCAAAGATCCGCTTAAAGAAAAAAAACTTCCGTAAATCTGTAAATTTCTGTCTGATTTGACAGTAAATTGGGTTTATTGACAATGGGAGAACTCTATTTTTAAAAATTTTTTAAAAAATATTTTGTTTTTGAGACGGCCCCAAAAAATTAAAAATTTTTTAAAGGGGGGTTAGTTTTGTAAATTTTTTGGGGGGAAAAAAAATTCAACTGCACAACAGGGCGATTTTACTACGCCCAGGGTATCTATAGTTATTTGATGTTTGACAGTGACTTTTCCCGGTTTGGTTCATAAATAAGTAAGAAATCCGTACCAAAATTTTCCTCTCAAATTTAAATAAATTTAAGAAAATCTTAAATTTCTGTCCGATTTAAAAATGAATTTGTTTTTTGACAAGGGGAGAACTCTATTGTTAATAATTAAAAAAATTTATTGTTTTTGAACGGCCCAAAAATTAACAAATTTGATAAGGGGTTAGCTTTGGAATTTTTTGGAAAAAAATTAATGCCAACAGGGCGATTCTACTACTGCCCATTTCTATCTATAGTAATCGGATGATGACATGACATTTCCCGGGTTTTTGGTTTTATAAAGAGTTCAAATCCGTCCCCAAGATCCGCCTTAAAATTAAATAAACTTCCTAAATCTTCAATTTTTTCCCCTTTTGACAATGAATTAGTTATTTGAAATGGGAAAACCCTTTTATTGTTTAATAAATTTTAAGAATTTATTGTTTTTGAGACGGCCCCCAAAATTAACAAATTTGATAAGGGGTTAGCCTTGTAAATTTTTTTTGCAAAAAATTCAACTGCACAACAGGGCGATTCTATTTCGCCCACGTGTACTTATAGTTATTTTGTGATGTTTGACATGACTTTCCCCGGTTTGGTTATAAATGAGTAAGAAATCCGTACCCAAAGCCCCGCTAAAGTTATTTAAATTTCCCGTAAATCTGAAATTTTCTGTCCGTTTTGACAAAAATTGGGTTATTTGAAAGGGGGAAAACTTTTTTTAAAATTTTTAAGTTTATTGATTTTGAGGAGGGACCCAAAATTAACAAATTTGAAAAGGGGTGATAAGGGTGACCCTTTTTGTGAATTTTTTGGCAAAAAATTCAACCCCAAAAACGGGCGATTCTACTATGCCTTTTGGGTTATCTATAGTTAGTTGTGATTATTGACAGTGACATTTCCCGGGTTTGGTTCAAAATGGTAAGAATCCGTACCCAAGTTCCGCTTAATTATTTAAACTTCCGAAAATCGTCAATTTTCTGCCCCGATTGCAAAAATTGGTTTTTTGAAAATGGGTGAACTCTATTTTTAATAATTTTAAATAATAATTGATTTTGAGAGGGAAAAAAAAATTAAAAAATTTGTTAAGGGGTTAGCCTTTGGAATATTTTGGAAAAAAATTCAACTGCACAACGGGGCGATTCTATATGCCTACTCTCGTAAATTTTAGTCGTGATAATTGCGTGACATTTCCCCGGGTTTGGTTAAAAAAATTAGAAAAGAAATCCGTCCCCAAAAAGATCCCGCTCAAATTTAAAATAAATTTCCCGTAAATCTGTCAATTTCTGTCCGATTGACACTAAATTTTGTTATTTGACAATGAGAGAACTCCCTTTAATAATTTTGTAAAATATTTTGATTTGAGCGGACCCAAAATTTAAAAAATTGTTAAGGGGGGTTCCTTTGTAAATTTTTTTGGCAAAAATTCAACGCACAACAGGGCGATTTTCTATACTGCACTCGTTACCTTTATATTTAGTTGATGATTGCGTGACATTTTCCCGGGTTTTGGTTTAAAAAGTATGAAATCCGTACCCAAAGACCCCGCTCAAATTAAATAAATTCCGTAAATCTGTAAATTTTTTGCCCGTTTTTGACAATGAATTGGGTTTTTTGAAAAAGGGAGAACTATTTTTAATAATTTTTTAGAATTTTTTGATTTTGAGACGGAAAAAAAAATTAACAAATTTGAAAAGGGGTTTTACCCTTTTGGAATTTTTTGGCATAATTAAAAGCACAACAGGGTGTTTCTAAAAATGCCCCGTGTCTCTATATTAGTTGTAGATTGACATGACAGTTCCCGGTTTGGTTCAAAAATAAGTAAAAACCCGTCCAAAAACCGTTTAAAAGTAAAAAAAAACTCCGTAAATCTGTCAATTTCTGCTGATTTGACAGTAAATTGGTTATTGACAATAAGAACTCTATTTTTAAATAATTTTAATAATATATTGATTTTGAGACAGCCCCAAAAAATTAACAAATTTGTTAGGGCTACCCTTGTGAATTTTTGGAAAAAAATTCAACTGCACAAAGGGCGATTTAACTCCCCTACTCTATGTAAGTTGTCGTGATAATTGACAGTACAGCCCCGTTTGGTTCATAAAAAAGTAAGAAACCGTACCAAAGATCCCCCCAAAATTTAAAAAAATTTCCGTAAATCTGTCAATTTCTGCCCGATTTGAAAAATAAATTTGGGTTATTTGAAAAGAAGAACCCCCTTGTTAATAATTTTGTGAATATTGATTTTGGACGACCCAAAATTAAAAAATTTTTAAGGGGTTAGTTTTGTAAATTTTTTGGGAAAAATTAAACCCACAACAGGGCGATTTACTACTGCACACGTGTACTCTATATTTTAGTCTGTGTTTGCGTGCAGTTCCCGTTTTTTCATAAATAAGTAAGAAATCCTTACCCAAGATCCCGCTCAAAGTTAAAAAAAATTTCCCGTAAATCTGTCAATTTCTGTCCGTTTTGACAATAATTGGTATTGACAATGAAGAACCCCCTCGATAATAATTTGTAGAATATATTGTTTTTGAGACGGACCCAAAATTAACAAATTTGTTAAGGGGTTTAGCCTTTTGAATTTTTGGCGAAAAATTAAAAAACCAAACAACAGGGCGATTCTACTATTGCACAGTGTCTCATAGTTATCGTGAGATTGACAGTGACAGTTCCGGTTTTGGTTTCAAAATAAGTAGAAACCCGTCCCCAAAAGACCCGTTTTTAAAGTAAAATAAATTTCCATAAATCTGTCAATTTCTGTCTGATTTGTCAGAAAATTTGGTTTTTTGACAAGGGAGAATCTTTTTGTAAAATTTTAAAGAAAAAATTGATTTTGAGACGGCCCCAAAATTAAAAAATTTTGTTAAGGGGGTTTAGCCTTTGTAAATTTTTGGGGGGAAAAATTCAACTGCACAACAGGGCGATTCTACTACTGCCCATGTACTCTATAGTTAGTTGTGATGATTGACATGACGTTCCGGTTTGGTTCTAAAAAAGTAAAAAAACCGTACCCAAAATATTCCTCTAAAATTTAAAAAAATTTCCCGAAAAATCTGTCAATTTCTGTCCGTTTTGACAATAAAATTGGGTTTTTTTGACAACGGGAGAAACTATTTTTTAAAAATTTTAAAAGAATTTATTGATTTTGAGAGGAAAAACCAAAAAAATTAAACAAATTGATAAGGGGTTACCCTTTTTGTAAATTTTTTTGGAAAAAAAATTCAACTGCAAAAACGGGGCGATTCTATACGCCCACGTCTCTCTATATTAGTCGTGATGATTGACAGTGACATTTTCCCGGTTGGTCATAAAAGTAAGAAATCCTCCCCAAAGTCCCGCTTAAATTTTAAAAAAATTCCGTAATCTGTCAATTTCTGTCCGTTTGACAAAAATTTGGGTTATTTGACAAGGGGGAAAACTCTTTTGTTAATAATTTTAAAGAATTTATTGTTTTTGAGATGGCCCAAAATTAACAAATTTGATAAGGGGACCCTTTGTAAATTTTTTGGAAAAAAATTGAGCTCCCAAAACGGGGCGTTCTACTACTGCCCACGTCTACTCTTAGTTAGTCGTGATGATTGACGTGACAGTTCCCGGTTTGGTTTCATAAATGAGAAAGAAATCGTCCCCAAAAGACCCCCGCTTAAAATTAAAAAAAATTTAAAAAAATGATTTGAGACGGACCAAAATTAACAAATTTTTTAAGGGGGTTACCCTTTTGTGAATTTTTGGCAAAAAATTCAATGCAAAAACAGGGCGATTTACTACTGCCCCCGTGTACTCTATAGTAGTCGTGATGATGACAGTGACATTTCCCCGGGTTGGTTTCAAAATAAGTAAAATCCGTACCCAAAGATCCCCTTAAATAAAATAAATTTCCCGAAAATCTGTCAATTTCTGTCTGAAAGTAATTGGTTATTTGCAGTGGAAAACTTTTTGTTAAAAATTTTTAAAGAATATATTGATTTGAGACGACCCAAAATTAACAAATTTTTAAGGGGTTAGCTTTGTAAATTTTTTTGGGGGAAAAATTCAATGCAAACAGGGGTTCTATACTCCCACGGTCTCTATAGTTGTTGTGTGATTGACAGGACATTTTTCCCGTTGGTTAAAAAATAAGTAAGAAATCCGTACCCAAATTTCCCAAAAAATTTAAATAAACTTAATAAATCTGTCAATTTCTGTCTGTTTTACAATGAATTGGTTATTGACAATGGGAGAACTCTATTTTAATAATTTAAAAAAAATTTTTATTGATTTTGAGACGGACCCAAAAATTTAACAAATTTGAAAAGGGTTTAGCCTTTGTAATTTTTTGGCAAAAATTGAACTGCACAACGGGGCGATTCTACTACTCCCCACGTTACTCTTAGTTAGTCGTGAGATTGACAGTGCAGTTCCGGTTGGTTCAAAAAGAGTAAGAAATCCGTCCCCAAAGATCCCGTTAAAAATTTAAAAAAACTTCCCGTAATCTGTAAATTTCTGTCCGATTTGACAAAAAATTAGTTATTTGACAATGGGAGAACTCTATTGTTAATTTTTTAATAATTTATTGTTTTTTGAGACGGACCCAAAAAATTAAAAAATTTTGATAGGGGTTTAGCCTTTGTGAATTTTTGGAAAAAAATTAACTGCACAACAGGGCGATTTACTATGCCACGTTACTCTATATTAGTCGTGATGATTGACAGTGACTTTCCCCGGTTTGGTCATAAATGATAAGAATCATCCCCAAAGTCCGCTTAAAGTTAAAAAAAACTTCCTCAAATCTGTAAATTTCTGCCCGATTTGAAAATAAATTTGGGTTATTTGACAATGGGGAAACTCTATTGTTAAAAATTTTAAAAAAATTTATTGTTTTTAAGATGGCCCCAAAAATTAAAAAATTTTGAAAAGGGGTTACCCTTTTGTGAATTTTTTGGAAAAAAAAAAATTCAACTGCAAAACGGGGCAATTCTACTACTGCCCCCGTCTACTCTATATTTTAGTCGTGATGATGACAGTGCAGTTCTTTTTTTTTGTTCATAAAGAGTAAAAAAAACCGTCCCCAAAGATCCCTTTTAAAAAAAATAAACTTCCGTAAATCTGCAATTCTGTCCGATTGACAATAAGGGTTTTTTGACAATGGGAGAACTCTTTTTTTAAAAATTTTTAAGAATTTATTGTTTTTGAGACGGCCCCAAATTTAAACAAATTTGATAAGGGGTTAGCCTTTTAAATTTTTTTGAAAAAAAAATTCAACTGCACAACAGGGCATTCTACTTCGCCCACTGTACTCTTTTTAGTTGTGATGTTGACAGTGACATTTCCCCGGGTTTGGTTATAAATGATAAAAAACCCCGTACCCAAAGTTCCCGCTTTAAAATTACTTAAATTTCCGTAAATCTGTCATTCTTCTGATTTGAAAAATAAATTGGTTTTATTTGACAATGGGAGAACTCTATTTTAATAATTTTAATAATATTTTGTTTTTGGGAACGGACCCAAAATTAAAAATTTTTTTAAAGGGGTTCCCTTTTTGTAATTTTTGGAAAAAAATTTAAACGCAAAACGGGGCGATTTACACTGCCTACGTCTACTGTATAGTTAGTCGTGAAAATTGACAGTGCAGTTCCCGTTTGGTTCAAAAAATAAGTAGAAACCCGTACCCAAAGATCCCGCTAAAAGTTAAATAAACTTCCGTAAATCTTCAATTTCTGTCCGATTTGCAATGAATTTTTTATTTGAAAATGAGAAACTCCTTTTTTAATAATTTTGTAGAATAATTGATTTTGGACGGACCCAAAATTAAAAAATTTTGTTAAGGGGTTAGCCTTTGTAATTTTTTGGCAAAAATTAAACTGCACAACAGGGCGATTCTATACTGCCCACTTACTCTATATTAGTTGTGAGATTGACAGGGGACAGCCCCCGGGTTTTGGGTTTTCAAAAATAAGTAAGAAACCCCGTACCAAATTTTCCCTCCAAATTTAAAAAAACTTTAAGTAAATCGTAAATTTCTGCCGTTTTGAAAATGAATTGGTTTTTTAAATGGGAGAAACCTATTGTTAAAAATTTTAAAAAAATTTATTGATTTTGAGACGGACCAAAATTAACAAATTTTGATTGATTTAATTTGATGTAAATTTTTTGGAAAAAAATTGAACTACAACAGGGCGATTCTCTACTGCCCACGTCTACCTATATTAGTCTGATGTTGCGTACAGTTTCGGTTTGGTTCAAAAATGATAAAAATCGTACCCAAAGATCCCTTAAAAATTAAAAAAACTTCCTAAATCTGCAATTTCTGTCCGATTTGAAAATAATTGTTTATTTGAAAATGGGGAACTCTATTGTTAAAAATTTTTTGAATTATTGTTTTTGGAGGCCCCAAAAATTTAAACAAATTTGAAAAGGGTTAGCCTTTGGAATTTTTTTGCAAAATTCAACTGCACAACGGGATTCTACTTCCCCCTTGTGTACTTATAGTTAGTTTTGATGTTGACATGACAGTTCCTGGTTTGGTTCTAAATGAGTAAGAAACCCGCCCCAAAAGTTCCCTTAAAGTTTTTAAAACTTCCAAAATCTGTCAATTTCTGCCCCGATTTGACATGAATTGTTATTTGAAAAAGGGGTGAACCTACGTTAATAATTTTAAATAATATTGTTTTTGGGAGGGACCCAAAAATTTAAAAAATTTGAAAAGGGGTTAGTTAGCCTTTGTGAATATTTTGGCAAAAATTCAACTGCACAACGGGCGATTCTACTACTGCCTAGTCTACTTAAAGTTATTCGTGATAATTGCGGACATTTCCCCCGGTTTGGTTAAAATAAGTAAAAAACCCGACCCAAAGATCCGCTCAAGTTAAAAAAACTTCCGTAAATCTGTCAATTTCGTCCGTTTTGACACTAAATTGGTTATTTCAATGAGGAACCCCCTTTTAATATTTTGTAGAATATATTGTTTTGAGACGGACCAAAATAAAAAAATTTTTTAAGGGGTTGCCTTTGTAATTTTTTTGGCGAAAATTCAACTGCACACGGGCGATTTCTACTATGCCCCGTGTACTCTATTTAGTTGTGATGTTGCAGTGACTTCCCTTTTTGGTTTTCATAAATAAGAAAGAAATCCACCCAAATATTCCTCTAAAAATTTAAAAAAACTTAAGTAAATCGTAAAATTTTGTCCGATTTAAAAATAAATTGGTTATTTGACAATGGGAAAACTCTATTTTTTTAAAAAATTTAAAAAAGAATTTATTGATTTTGAGAGGGCCCAAAATTTAAACAATTTTGATTTGTTTTAAATTTTGATGTAAATTTTTTGGCAAAAATTAAAACTGCACACAGGGCGATTTCTACTCCCCACGTCTACTCAATTTAGTCTGATGATTGACAGTGACAGTTTCCGGTTTGTTTCATAAATGAGTAAAAAATCCGTACCCAAAAGATCGTTTAAAAAATTAAATAAACTTCCGTAAATCTGTCAATTTCTGTCCGATTGACAATGAATTTTATTTGAAAAGGGGGAGACTCTATTTTAAATAATTTTTAAGAATTTTTTTGTTTTTTGGACGGCCCCAAATTTAAACAAATTTGATAAGGGATTAGCCTTTGTAAATTTTTTTTGCAAAAATTCAACGCAAAACAGGGCATTCTACTTCTGCCCTTGTGTCTCTATATTTTATTGTGTGATTACATGACTTTCCCGGGTTTGGTTCATAAAAGTAAAAATCCGTACCCAAAAGTTCCCGCTTGAAGTTATTTAAACTTCCGTAAATCTGTCAATTTCTGTCCGTTTTGACAAAAATTGGTTATTGACAAGGGGTGAACTCATTTTTAATAATTTTAATAATATTTGATTTTGGGACGGACCCAAATTAAAAAATTTTTAAAGGGGTTAGCCTTTGTGAATTTTTTGGAAAAAAAATTCAACTGCACAACGGGCGATTCTACTACTGCCCGTTACTGTAAATTTAGTCGGGGAATTTGCTTGAATTTCCCCGGGTTTGGGTTCATAAATAATAAGAAATCCGTCCCCAAAGATCCCGCTAAAATTTAAATAAATTTCCCGTAAATCTGCAATTTCTGTCCGATTTGACACTAAATTTGGGTTATTTGACAATGAAGAATCCCCTTTTTTTAAATAATTTTTAGAAAAATTTTGGGATTTTGAGACGGACCCAAATTAAAAATTTTGTTGGGGGTTAGCCTTTGTGATTTTTTGGCGAAAATTCAACGCACAACAGGGCGATTTACTACTGCACTCGTGTACTCATAGTTGTCGTGATGATTGACGTGACGTTCCCGGGTTTGGTTCTTAAAAAGTTAAAATCCGTACCCAAAAGATCCCGCTCAAATTTAAAAAATTTCCGTAAATCTGTCAATTTCTGTCCGATTTTGACAATAAATTGGTTATTTGACAATGGGAAAACTTATTTTTAAAAATTTTAAAAATTTATTGTTTTTGAGACGGAAACAAAATTAACAAATTTGTGGGGGAAATTGGCGATAAATTCAACGCAAAACAGGTGATTCTACACTGCCCCGTGTACTCTAAGTTAGTTGTGATGATTGACAGTGACGTTCCTGGTTTGATTCAAAAATAGTAAGAAATCCGTACCCAAAGATCCCCTTAAGAAAAAAACCCCTTCCGTAAATCTGTCAATTTCTGTCTATTTGACAGTAAATTGGTTATTTGACAAGGGGAAGAACTCTATTGTTAAAAATTTTTTAAAATATTTTGATTTTGAGCGGCCCCAAAAATTAAAAATTTTTTAAAGGGGTTAGCCTTTGTAATATTTTGGCAAAAATTAAAACTGCACAACGGGCGATTCTCTACTCCCTACGTCTATGTTAGTTATCGTGAAAAATTGACAGGTACATTTCCCCGGTTTGGTTCATAAATAAGTAAAAATCCGTACCCAAAGATCCGCTC
>JAMZAV010003956.1:0-57359 GCA_024449915.1 Sweltsa coloradensis | reverse complement strand
GTACAGGCGTCAAGATGAGTAAACGTAACAATGTACGTGTCACATCAGTGAGAGGAATGTTGTTTGACATTTACACTAGCCTAGAATGTCAGTGGACAATCAGATCTGTCCGTAATCCCTACCTACCCTCAAGAAAAGGTGGGTTGGGGGGGGGTTGATGTTAGCAGGGATGGCTGACCTACCATAGACATGCATCCAATAGTGCTGGGTCACGTAAGTCCGGCCTGCAATGCACAATGTATTACAATTGCCTTATCAAAAACAATCACTTCGTCATTTAGGCCTTCTAAACAGCGCCTGAATTAGCTCTTAGGCGATTCTGCTCTCCTGATACGTATACACGCACGTTTACCCATATGTGGGCCTGGGCCTCAAGCATCAGTAGCCGAGCAAACCTTGAGAGCACGCACGCGCTCGCTGCATTCTCTCCCCCTCCTACCGCTCAAACTCTCTCTCTCTCTCTCTCTCTCTCTCTCTCTCTGGTTTCCGAAAGGGGTATAATACCACTACAGCATTAATTAAAGTCACCGATGACATTCGCTTTGCAATGGACAGGAAAGAAATGACTCTCTTAACATTGTTTGACTTCAGCAAGGCATTTGATTGCGTGCATCACGAGTTGCTCCTTGCTAAACTTGCCAATATTGGCGTGGTGGATGCAGCAATTTCTTGGTTCGCTTCTTATCTATCCAATCGGTGTCAACAAGTAGTCTATGACAACAGTGCCTCCACTTGGGTCTCAATATCAATCGGCGTCCCTCAAGGATCAGTCCTTGGGCCTCTAATGTTCTCAATATATATCAACGACATATCTATCAACTTTGAACATTCTAACCACCATATGTATGCAGATGACTTACAAGTGTATATTCACTTTTTATCTCGGGATGCTCTACGCGCCATTGACTGCACAAACAGTGACATATCTAACTTAGTAACTTATGCAAATGACCACAACTTGACTCTCAATGTATCGAAAACGCAGCTAATATTACTTGGTTATAAAAAGCTACTTAGCAAATTAGATAAAGCACTACTTCCTCCGATCACAATAAACAATACTATAGTACCCTATCAGCAATCAGTTAACAACCTAGGACTCGAAGTAGACGAAACACTCTCTTGGACTCCTCATGTAAACAAATTAACAAGGAAAGTCATATCAAGTATGCACCAACTGAAACGAAATTGTCCGTTTCTCCCCTTCTCAGTACGTAAAGTTGTCATTCAGTCTCTTATATTTCCCATTCTAGACTATGCATCCGTAGTCTATAATGATTTATCAGTTACACTAAACATTAAATTACAGCGAGTACAAAATGCATGTGTCCGATTCATTGCTGATGTGAGACGCGACGAGCATATCACACCATATTATTTTAAACTCAAGTGGCTAAAACTCGTCGATAGGCGTACCCTATCAATTGTCATACTTATTTCAAAAATAATGAAGTCGCAATGCCCCCATTACCTCTACAAGTCCTTCAATCGTATGGAGAGTATCCATAATCGCACAAACAGACACACAGCTAACACACTTCAAATACCAAAACATCGTACGGTGAAATGCAACAAATCATTTATCATAACAGCAAGCCGCCTCTGGAACAAATATCTACTGCAAACCTATTCCAAAAATTCAGCCACCATGCTCAGGAGTAAAATCCACCATACTCTACTTTCTACTTACCAATAACAAACCAACAAAAAGGGTATCCTGCAAACATATTATCAGTTATCACAGTACTAGAGTCAGAATATGTACGCTCTATTTATAAATTAGTAACAGGTATTTTATTTAAGACTAATTATTACTATTTTTATTCCTAATATTATTCCTAATTAACATTATGCTTCGGTATAAAATAAACATTGTTTCACTGTAAATATTTGCATTAGTTTTAGCAGTTAAGTGATAATGTTGATAATTCTGGTTTTAGAATCACTATTAGTATAAGAATATAATATATAATTAAGTACTGGCATGGAGTAAATATTTGTATTAGATTAGTATACTCTTACGCATAACTTATAATATCAAATTGTATATTTCATATGTAACCATATTATGTACTATGTATGCATATTAAAGAGGTTGGCTACAATTAAAGGGGCTCCATAGCCCTATGTAGCACGCCTTTAAGCCAATAAATATCAAATATCAAAATATCTCTCTCTCTCCTCTCTCTCTCTCTCTCTCTCTCTCTCTCTCCCCTCTCTCTCTCTCTCTCTCTCTCTCTCTCTCTCTCTCTCTCTCTCTCTCTCTCTCTCTCTCTCTCTCTCTCTCTCTCTCTCTCTCTCTCTCTCTCTGTGTGTTTTTGGTGTTTTAGTTTTTGGTGGTTGGATGGAAGAGAAGGCTTAACAGGCCTTAATCCCGCTATCAATAAAGACGACAATCAAATCAAATCAAATCAAATCTCTCTTCCAAGGTACTCCAAGACGTCCGAGGGACTAAGGACTAAATTCTGTTTTGTAAGGATGCCCACTGTCAGGAACACATCGGCACTCCCTTGTGTTCCACTCCCTTCAGATGACTTGACTTAAGTTATAAGGGTGTAAGGGTAATTGTTATGGGAAAGTCCGAGGGCATTTTATTCGGACTAAATTCCAACATTCGCCTTAGCGACCGAAGAAAACCTTGTAAAAACTTTCAGTCAGGATTGCCGGTGGTGGGATCTAACAGGTGGAACAAGGGTTGCGGTCAAACTCTTGAGGTCCTACTACACCCACCGTGCATTACACAGTTGCCAATTTACACACCTATCATAATCGTTGAAAACTGGACAATGTGACCGGTTAATATTCTTCTGTCGATTTGGCAACATCGTAAAATAGTTTACTATAAGAGTACATTTTCGTTGAAACAATACTTTATTTAAATACAAATGTTGAAGGGGGGAGAGGAATAAATGAGTTAATAAGCTTTTTTTGGCTTGTGCATTCCTCAAAGTAGCCACAAGTCAGCACACACTAGGAACACAAGGCCCTTAAGCCCTTAAAAGAGGGGACGCTGAGCTTGGCCCAACTTATATGCGCGCACTCAAGTGTTGCTGATTTCTGCTGAAAAAATTAGATATCCAAAACAAGGATTTCAATTCTGGTAATTCCCACCAAACCGTTTATCTTACGATGAAACCAAATTAACCTGGGCATTTCGTATGCAAATTTGCGTTAAAAAAATTTGTACATGTTAAGGCCGAGGCCTGAGGTAGAATAATAGTGGACTGTAAATTGTAGAAAATGAATCAAAACAAAACTTACCCAGAATGTTGTGTGGGCTTGAGAAAACGTGGCCAGTAAGTGGGCGGCGCAGTGGGCTAAAGTTTGGGAGTGCCCACCGCAGGAGATAGAAAAAGGATTAAAGAACTCGAGTTAGAAGAATGAGAAGAAGAATAAATGCCTGCGCTAGATGTTGAGCCAGGACAGCACAGACGAGAACAACTCGAAGACAGGCGTAGAAGAGCGCAGCGACGGAGAACAACAAGGCTTGTAGCACAGGAGCGTAACACTTTAAACTTGAAGAGAAATAATGAAGAACTGACTGAATGAAATAACTGTTCACTGTTTGCACTGAGAAAACGGTAGAGACTGAATAGGTTTGAGGTGCTCTCTAAACAGGCGAGAGACGAACTGTGTCCTACGGAGGTAGGCAGACAACGAACGACAGACTGACGCAAAGTCAGGGCAAGAACAGATAACGAAAACTGGTTAAGTAGGGGAAAGAGGGGAAACACAGGGTGAAACAACAAGACAGAATGATGCATAGACAATGAAGCGGAAAATACAAAACTAGAACTAACTAATAAGAACACTGGCGCTTACAGTACACTTGGAATAAATTCCCGAAGTTGACAAAAATTTTGTAAATTTCGGTGATTTCAGTAATTTTTAATTCAAAATCAATTAATTAATTAATTCACGAATACGCGTACTGGATAGCATACATTTATTCTTTATTAACGTAAATGTGAAATTTGATACGGTGCGGTAAACCGTTTCCCCGAAAAAACAACAGAAAGCTGAACGCCTAAACTCGTGTCCGCGCCAGCCTCAGCGACCCCTCTTAAAGCCGGTGTTTAACATTCTGAAGTGGGGGCGGGGGAGGGGGGGGGGGAGGAGGCACAGGCAAAAGGTGTGGGGGTCACGGGACAATTGAGGGGGAAATTCCCCCCTCCATCATCCTACGCACCTGACCCTACAACTTCAAGGGTTGCTTCGTTGTCCACTAATGCGTCTTGGATAGAAAAGTTACGTCTTGCTTTTTAGTAGTACTACTATCATAACTGAGTTATTCGCCGGTTTATGTTGCACCATTGTAAAGTATAATTTTCTAAGCCCACGATAGGGGGCGAGGGTCTCGTCGAGAGAAAACCGATTCATTGGCTGCTGACCAACCCAGAAGATATAATATTACAGATAAGAGATTTATTTGGTGGAGGTGCCGGGTCTTCACTATATAACACAAAAACACTATATAATTCACACTATGTACACCGACAGAGCTGGCCCATGAGCAACGCGAGAGACTGATTCGGAAGGTTGCGGATCTATACCAGACACAGGCAACCCTGACTGAAAGTTCTCCAAAGTTGTCGTCAACGAATGCTAGGGATTGAATATTCCTCTCAAAACAGCCTTTGGATTAGCTTGGCCCAACTCAAATGTGCGCGCTCAGGTGTTGACGATTGCTGCGGAACGGTTCAATACATCATTACCAAATTTAGCTTGAATGTCAATTGAGTTCCTTTACATTGATATCCACACATGGTTGCCAAGAATCAGCCTTAAAAATCAATGCGAGAGGTAAGTCCAAAAAGTGAAAAAAGGAAAATTGAAAACATGATTTCAATTCTGGAAATTCCCACCAAACAGTTTATCTTAGGATAGTATCAAATTACCCCACGCGTACACATCGATTTAAACGTTGATATCTAGAATGAAAATTTGGGTTAAAAAAATCTCTACACTTGGAACAAGTTCCTGAATTTCACCAAAATTGAGAATATTATGTAGATTTCACGTTTTTTAAAGTTCAAAACCGATGAATTAATCAAAAAATATGCGAACTGGATCTCATAGGTTGATCCTTTATTAACGTTGTTGTGAAATATGATACCGATGTTATTAACCGTTTATTAAAAAAAAAAACAAAAAAAAAACAGAAAGCTGAGCGTGTTAACTCGTCTCCGCGCCAGCCTCAGCGACCCCTCTTAAAACTACACTTACGCTGTAATAACTTTACTGGGGGTATATTATTTACTAAGTGACAGCGACAGTGAGAGTGACAACGTTAGTGAGGAGCTATACAAGCTTATAAGCTGTGTGTGTATTGGCTACAGCTGAGTTACACATGTAACATTTGTAATGCCGTCTGCCAATGTTTACTACATACAGCAAAAAATGTAAGTAATTACTATTTAATTAGGTATGATGAAAATTCGAGATCGCAGTTCTCACTTGTTCCTCTCACTAAAGTTGTCGTTGTTGATTGACTATTGTCACTAACGTTGTAGCTGTCGCTGTCACTTTCAGTAAATAGACCCCTTGGTCACCTTAAGATTGTCACAATGGTAAAACTGTGGTAAGTATTAAACATTGAGCATAACTTCAGATTTTAAAAAAGTTTAGGAATTCAAATAGGAAATAATATATGATCTATAGCATTTTAATCGATATTCTGAATTGATAGGGTGCATTGCGATTGTTCACGTTGTTTTCTTTGAGTTTTTCCAAATGATTTTGTAGTTGGCCATGCAAGTTGGAACATGAATAAGCTACATGCAGCGGCACTCAACGTATCTAACCCACGGATTGTAACAAAGCGCTCATGAGAATACGAAAACTATAAGATTTGTAATTATTAAATTGAAAGTAAGAGAATAGTATTAATTAGTTTAACTTAAATCCAGTCTTGCGTAGTGAGCCCACCGCCTGTTTATGTTCAAATTTATAAATTAATTTAAATAATTTTATGCATCCTGCATCAGGATTGCAGGAACTGGTTGGGGTACAGGTTTAAAGCGTAGAGAAGATGGTCCTGTTTTGTATCCTGCATACAAAGGGTTTGTTCAATAGTTGTTGACTGTTGTTCGTGATAATATGTGTCAATCTCATTGTCGCGACAAGCCAACACTGGAGGTGGGGAAGGGGCTAGGACCAGAACTCGACTAGAACGAGTCAGGTCAGGTCAGGTTATCATCCATGCACATCGCCGCATAGCCCGTCGTCTCTTCTTCTAACATGTTTCTATTCTATGACTAGATTTACTTTGTCACATAAATATGAGACGTTTTCTATTTCAACATAGTTAAGCATTTCATTAGATTTAGTCCATTGTGACCAAACGAATGCAATCAATTACATGAGTGAGTGAGAATGTTAACAGAATGCACATCAAAAAATTACCGACAGTAAAAGCAAAAGCGCGGAAGGCCTCAGGTTCGAATCCTGCCACTGGCAATCCAGACTAAAAGTTTTCCCGAGGTTTTCTTCAGTCGTTGCAAGGGATTGGGTCCTGTTAAACAGCTCTCGGACATCCCCTCCACAATTGTCCATATTACAAAATACCTATAGTTGGGAGATGCAGAGATGCAATGCCCGCTGGCCAGGTTAGTAAACGATACATTCAGAATCAATAAAATGCATCGAAAATCAGAATTGCACGAATGTAGTTTGTAAAACAAGTAACCTCCAATTTTAATCTATTGGACAATAAAAAGCCAAGTAATACCTACCGCCCACTGGCGCGTTCAATGTGGCATTCAGTTCTGATGGACCAGTTGTTACTTAGCATGTTGATTGTTGACCATAGAGGGGATAACGTAAAATTGGTGGTTTTTCAATTACAATTTTCAGATTAAGTATTTATAATACTACACCGGATGTCATAATTAGATAACAGATTTATGAAAAGTAGGTACAGGCTAGGAACAGTGGACGCTCGCTGCTGGCAGAATGAATGATGTGAAGAGCGTCGTCAATGCTTATTGCTGCTCCAATTTCTCAGCTTGGATAGTTTTGCGGATCAGGAACGCAGAATATCATAAGAGGTTATGTATGACGTACATTTCCATTCATTGTTTCTAGTCAAGTCTAGATACGCTCGGCCACTACGCAGCGTCGCTGACCTTGAGATCTGCAAGCTAGCCATCAACGCGGCATCAGTCAACAACATGTAGGTTTTTACATGTCATTCCTGTTTTAAAGAGCTGTCAGTGTCGATGACAATCCCCATTGATTGATATAACTGTTTTTCGTTCCAATCAAGATATTATATACTTCTTTAAGTTCTTTTGTTTGTTTTATAGCGAAAGAAGGCTTCTTGTTCACTTTGACTTTGTGCGGAGAAAGGTTGCGACTAATCTTTGTCATTATTTGCAAACTGTGCTAAAGACAAGCTCCATTTGGCTACCTACCGTTTTATAACAAACGTAATGTACAAAATACATTTAAAAAACAACTCGACCGGGGACTGAACCCTAGTCTCCCGCCAGCCGGGAGACAAAAAACCCCTGCCTAATGCGGGATTCTAACCCACGTCCTCATAGAGCCATAAGCTTCGGACCAGCGCCGGCGCGCTAATCGTATGTGTCACCGCGACGGCATAATCTTGAATTCGTGTGTTGCACAGATTTTCACATGTTTTTAATGTTTATTACACTTGATATAAAATTACAGCGATGCTGTACTCAAGTTATTAAATAAATAAATACAAGGCAAATGCATGGGAACGACACGCCAAGTGTGTGCTGCATGTGAAGTATTGGTGTACAGCGTCTGATTGGGTCTCGGTCGCACGTCGTGTGGGCGTAGACACGCTGCGGTCAGACCAGAGGCATGGACCGTGCAAGCAGTCGTCTGAGGTGTCGTTGCTAGCAATTCCTGCGGGAACGTGTGCAGTGCTGTAGCTCTCCTGTAGGGAGAGGGTTCATTCCACTCGGCAGCAAGCAGAGTCGGGGCCCTAGGTTCATTCCGTGAGATAGCTCAACCTGTCAAGGAAAATGTAAAGGTTCGTGTTCAACAAGCTGAAATAGTCTAATTCTGTTTTGTGAGTTTTGCAGAGGTTTTTGTATGAACAGATGCCCCTGTCCAGGTGACTATCTAGGTGTGGGTTGTGAAGGTAGTGAAAGCAAAGGTGAAATTAGTTGTGAGGGTAAAGGGTGGGCAGAGTCAGTCAAACAGTTCCGACTCTAAATGACCTTGAATGATTATTCTACAACTACAAGTCCGAAACCCTAATGTCCGCAACACCTTTGATAGGACTCAAAACAAAAAACCATAAAGCTATGATAAAAACTCTCCAAAAGGTTTGTTAATTGTTTGGGGAGGATGTCGAACCGACGACATCCCAAATCATCTCTTGTGCGTAACAAAAGCTTTATAAACCAAATTTTAAATTTTAACCAAGGGAAACCTGTTATAGAGTGCAATGTATGCCCCTCTTCAGGTGAACTATAGGTAGGTCTACGTTGCGGATAGGACAGTTGTGAACGGATTTCCGAGGACTGTTTAAGAAGAAAAAATCCCCTGCATACGCATTAACGACTGAGGAAAACTTCGAAAAAAAACTTCAGTCAGGATTTCCAGTCACGATGGGATTCGAACCCGAGACCTCCCGAATCAGAGTCAAGCGCTTATGAGAATAAGACGCATGATTAGACGTCTGAGAACCGCAGTTTTAAAAGCGGGAGAAACATTATTTTTTACTGGTATTTGGAAATTATTCGCATAGCACGATAACGCATTGCTGTATCTGATGCATCACTCAAACAAGTATAAAACAATGGCATCGTAATAGACAGATTTCTGTGAAGTGGACGGTGAGCTGTGGTCGTTGAATAAGCCTCGTGTGGCAACGCTGTCGGATATTATGTACAGCTCTGGCATCAATGCAAACTCTTCGTCTTTTCGAGGCTGCACAATATAGTGACAAGGTTTGACAATTGTGACAAACCATGTCAGTAGTTGGAGGTGGAAGGGATCAACTGTTGTTGATTTTGGTTACCAAGGAGGAATAGAGAGGATGGTGGGTTACCAAGCAAGATGGAAGCTTCACTTCACCCGGGATAACCAAACGTTTTTAAAGATCACTCTACACTATAGATTCGCCCACATCAAACTGTCAAACCACTTAAACATAATAAAACACCAAATAATACAATTGAAGGCACTAAATGAGTCAAATTTATTGTATAGGACTTCTACTATCAGACCATATCAGACGATGAAAAGTTATTTGGAACATAATTTCATTAGTTATCCTTATTGAGGTAGGAGTAGGCTACCCTATGCATTTGCCTTCATCACAGAATGTAGTCCCACACAAATAAAAATACTCCGAATCGGTTTCTAATGCGTAATATATATTACTATAAATTGATTTAAGGAGTTATGCCATTGCAAGAATGTGTCTTTCATGATTTTTAAATCTGTTTCTCTTCTAATTTTGCGTCTAAATTTCTACATCTACACTCTACACGACCTCCTAGAGCTCCGAGCTCGTGTAGATATGCTACACTTTACACTAAACGAATGGTGAGTCTTCACTAGTATAAAGTGTATAGGTTCGTGTAGAAAACCAAACAAACCTATTGTGTAACTGACTACGCCAACCAATAAATAGTAGAGAAACCTATCCCAGCATTACAAATGGTGGAGGCGCCAGCCATGAAATAGTAGGAAATGCTAAATAAACATCCAGCACCTGCAGGGCATGTAGTTAACACAAAATCTTTTTTGTTATAGATTGATATATAGAAAAAAATCAATCTATTACGATGCCATTGTTTTATACTTGTTTGAGTGATGCATCAGATACAGCAATGCGTTATCGTGCTATGCGAATAATTTCCAAATACCAGTAAAAAAATAATGTTTCTTCCCGCTTTTAAAACTGCGGTTCTCAGACGTCTAATCATGCGGCATATTCTCATAAGCGCTCGACTCTGATTCACACACAGGAAAAAGGTAAGCAGAGAGGAGGATCAACGAACGAAGATTTGTGATGTACTCACTCTTGAAAATCACCTAAAGGAGTTGGGAATCGTTTTTCTGAAGAAAATGTTCACCGAGCTAGTCGACCTGGATCCATTGACCAGAATACAGCTTGGTTATCGCTCATGCAGATACGGTAGAGCTGTTACTCTGATACCTCCCTTTGCAAGAACAACGCAGTATCAGCAAGGTTTCTTCTGTCGATCTGTTAGTGATTGGAATGCTCTGTCTTATGAGGTCCGCACAGAAAAAGATTTAAAAAAATTCGGAGAAACCTTAGAATAATTTTATTGAACAGTCAAGAGCATACCAGTTAACACGAATACCACTCACTCAAACGTACACATTACACTTATATTCGCATTCACATTGACACTCAAATTTACACTCACACTCACCATCATTTTTGTATTACATTTATGTGTGTTATCTATGAGTAATGTTTTGTGATTTTTTTGTGTTTCTTATGTTGAGATTATTTAGTATATTGTTATTATGTGCTTAAAATTGTTAAATGTGTTTTGTATATTCCTATTATTGTAATGTGTATATTGTACTTGTGGTATGACATTTTTTTATGCGGCTATGCTCTAATTCTTACCACCATCAATGTCATTGATAAATGTCATGTTGGAATAAATAATAATAATCACATGCCAGGAGTCCAAGCCAAGGGAGGTCATAATCCATTTCTGCTGTATGGAAGCTGACATACAACCAACAATATCACGCATGTGGATTGTTATTTCTAATTAATTTCGATGTATTCTTTGTATATATAATCATAAAATGCATACCACATTGTTGTCATGTAGTAGGCCTAAAGCAGATAAAATACCTTTAGTTTAAACGGACATATAAATATAATCATTGATATATATTTTATGTATTTATTTAACGTCTATCCTATTCAGTTAAAAAACTGATTTACCAAGGAGGACAACTGAATAAATGTAATTGCATACAAATGCAGACAAAATAACGAAAAATAATTAAGTAAAGTTTAAAATAGTTATATTACAACAACAATGTATAAGAAAATAATTGATAGCAATATAAATAATTAATAACCCTGCCCTAAGACAGATTTTCATCCCTCTTCAGGTGTGTTAGGGTTGTTGTGAGGGTAATGATCAACGGCTGTTTGAGAGGACTCAATCTCTAAAATAAGTTTTGCCGATTGAAGAAATCCTGCTAAAACTTTCGGTCAGGATTTTCATTATCGGAAATCTTATGCTTATGCTTCCAATAGAGGTATTTTTTTTAATGTTACACTCATGCATACTTGGGGAAGGAACGAGTTCGATTTTTTCGGAACTTTTTATGGAACTTATTCTTTTTAATGTTGAGGAACTTTTCAGTGGTCAAGTTCATATTGTCAAGGAACCAATTTTCAGTATTCGTTAGCAAACAACCTTGCCGTTATGTATCATTTTATCATTTCATATCAAAGGTATCATAATGATGACCCTACCGCTTGCCGTGCTCTATGACAGCTGCATTTGCAAATTACACGTCAGTGGCATTGCATTCGAAATAAACATAATGCACATTACAAAATAAAAAATAAAAGGGAACTTTTTAAAAGGAACTTGAACTTTTTAGAGGTAAAGGTGTAAAAAAGAACTAACTTGATAAAAGTTCCTTTTTAAATTGATAAACTGAATCTTTTAAAATTTCCTTTTCAAAAGGAACATCCCCAAGTATGCGACTCATGACTAATTTGCAATACAAGGTAGACGTTTCGTTACCCGCCATCGTCAATCCTGACTTAACTCCTATAAATAAATCCTTGGACATCGAATATACCTAATCAAAGCTCAAACCGTGTTTTAATTTCTTGTGGGCAAGCTGCACACAGATAATCCATGCCCCTCCTTAGGTGTGTAGCTATAGATATATGGGTTTGTCAAGGACCTAATCCCCACAATTTTCTGTCAGGATTTCTGGTGTCTGGTATCCATAGGCGTGCGCAGAGATTTTACAATGGGGGGGGGCACAGGCACGGGCGCCCGCAGGAATTCTGGCAGAGGGGGATAAAATTTACAATTTGTACTGTCAATGGGCAAGCACGAGGGGTTTGGGGGGCAGAGCCCCCCACAAACAGCGCCGCAGGCGAAATTTTGGAAAATTAGGTTTTTAAAATGCGTTTGGTGGGTTTTAGAAAAAAGTATTGGGCTGAATACAATACCAAAATTATGTAATTTTTTTGCAGTCAATACTCAAAACGGAGGAAACAAAAAGAAAATTTTAAGAAACCTTCAAACATTTTTCCACACACTTTTTTAATTTTTAAATTTTAGTTTCAACTGATTGATTAAAATACTGAATTTTTTAATTCATGTGCTTTGTCCATGGAAGTGTCCTCCGGGCGCTCATGGCCACAGGATTGCCATACAGACTGGGGAATGGTGGCGGCGGATCAGGGTTACGGGGGGTATGGAGCGTAGCCCCAGTCTCTGGAGGCGACATTTTTTGGGGGTTAACTTTTTTGGGGAAGGTCTTAAAACGTATTTGAGAGTAAGAATGGCTTTTTTTAACACTTAATACCTTGTTTCATTTTAAAACTTATTTGAAAGTTAGATGATGAGAGAAAAAGGAAGGTAGGCCTAAAAGATTCAGAAAACTAAGTAGGACCTAGACATTTTCAAATTAATTAATTTTTTTATTTAGTTAGTTTGATATAATTTCTAGGCCAAATGGGGGGGAAGGGGGCAAGGCCCTACTGCCCCCCCCCCTGCGCACGCCTATGCTGGTATCGAACTGCGACAATTGTGTGTTGCGAGAATTATGAATGAGTCACCTATTTTGGTGTCACACAGTTTTTAATGAAATCTGGTAACAACAAATCACGAATTTATTTCATTTTTCAGAACATACATCAACTGAAAATATACATTTTTGTTACTTAAATAATATCAATAATATCAACTCCGTAGTCGGGTACACGCGCTAGCTGGACATTTACAGCCTACGTGTTAATCGCCTATTTTACGCTGACTTGTGAAGGCCATCAGTCAACAACACCCACTTAGGTTCACAAACCTTGAGAATGTGACATGTTATGATCGTTTCGTTTCGTTACGTCATAAGCTTTGACGGAATATTACCTATTACAGGGCATAAAATCGTAAAAATTTGTAAAAATACAAGTTAGAGTAAGGCATAAAAAAGTTTGGTATGTATAATGATGTCGCATCAACTTTGTTTTCTGACAGACGATATGCGCTTAACACATGCGCATAGTAAATATGTCATACAAATTTTTTTCGTTGGTAGGATGGTCAAACGGTAATGAAGGAATAATAGATTTCTTTTTTAAAATATAAATCAGTATATTGGTATTGTATTTATCTGTACTTGATTACCATAATCATTTTTTCTCAATTTCATTAATCAGAAAACACTCCCGTAGGTGTAATAGATTTCCATACCATCATCATGTCATGCAAGAGGCCTACTAAGTGCTTTTAAATAATTGTATATTTATCATGTATCTATATTTTGTCCCTTTTAGTGCATCTTTAAATTGTTACTTATTCTTATGTAGTTATACATATGCACTAGCTCTGTCTGTTACTATATGCTTTCATTTCGTTTTTGTTTGTTTTTATAACAGTAGATTAAATGTTTTGACAATATCCATTTATGTACTTTGTACCTGTCAACGGAAAAAAAACTAATACAAATACCAATACATAAAACCAAATGATCAAGGTCTCTCAGCAGGGTTCAATTTCATGTTCCGCCTATGGACGAGGAAAGCCTTCAAAAGTTCTTTCAGTTATGATTTTAGTTGGTTGGGAATCGTTATTAGTGCAAGAAACTTGCGGAATATACGCCGAGTAGAATTTTATCAGCTTTTTATGATTAAAAGTAACAAAGTCGATTGAAAGCGTAAACACGTTTCGCTATGCGGTCACTATTGTTGAGTTGGCGATTACATAGATACATCGATGACGCTTTCGACAGATGGTGGTTTGGCCTTTGTCCGATTAATTAATGGAAGTGATAAAAACCAACACAAGGAACAAAACTGTTCGTATGAATATCGGCTGTAGCTGAACATTTTACCCAAGGTAATAAGGTTGTTCGGGTAATTAGGAAGGAATTTCAAAGAACTGTTTTAAGGATCAACTTCAGCATTCGCCTATGACTAAGGAAATCCTTGGAAAACACCGTTTTAGTCACGATTGTGGATTGGCTGGAATTGGAAACCAGGAATATATTCGACGACCTACCGAATCAGACCTATGTCGGTAAATAACTATTAGGGTGAAGACACACACTTTGTACAGAACTGATATAGCCTACCTACTGTTATCAACGAATGATTAGATGATTTTCCTCGAACCGTTAGATAGTAGTTAATAGTGAGTGGCACCCATTGAGTTATGTTTGAGCTACATATTGGCATTGGGAGTATACCCAATAAAACGAAACAAATTGAACTTACCCGCCTACATGAAAGTAAAACTTATACCGTTTTTATATTTTTTAATCGAAATTGAGGACAATTAAGCCCGCTGCGATTCGAAACTAGATCTGGGGCACAGTCCCAGCTACCGGAAGCGAAACATGTTGACCACAGTAGAAGTGTAAGCGTAGCAAAGATGAAGTGTATTTATAAACATTTGAACCAGATAATTCTTTAATTTTAATTTGATAAATGATTTTATTTTGAATTTGTACCCAGCTTTCCATATTCTCTTAACAAAAACTGTAGCAAGTTAACTACATTGGTAATCGCGAGACATAAGATGCGAAATTAATGTCACCATACAAATGAAAACTGTAACGGAAACTTGTTCAACCAAATAAAATTGAGTATCTTTGGAAATATTGCTGAACGTTTCAAAAATATAATATTATAATCTTTGCGTTATTTACTATATGAACAAGGGTAAAGGACGAAACATAACGAGGACTTGTTTCAACTTCTCATGTATATATCAGCTTCGTTCTAGCCTTGGCTTTGCCAGGATAGGAGTATATGAGTATGACTCTTGTCAGGACTCAGGATAGGAGTATGAATCTAGGTCAGGATAGGAGTGTGATTCCATCAGGATATAGGACTGTCAATGTGTTCCAGATACTAGGAAAACGCTCAGTTGGACGCGTTGTTGAGCGAGCACCGGTACGTGCAACATGACCCGAGTACGACATTCCCATAAGGCCCACCACACAGTGTAGGCCTAACTGGATATTGACATTGTACACTGTATACTATTCCAACATCTTTGCATTGTACTAATTCACGTCATGCCTTCTAAAGTGAATCTTTGTATCTTCACTGCCTCCTTCATTTTTTAGCATCATTTTTCGAATTATGATTACCAATAAGTCTTTAACGTCTTGACCGATTTAGCTGAAAATTTAAAAAATAGGAGAGAATGGTGTACTTATTGACCCTGCAAAATTTCATAACGATCGGAACATTTTTATTTTTTTTATTTTTTTATTTTATTTTTTATTTTTTATAACCAACGATCGGATTTTGTTCAAAAACTATACAGCAACCCGCCTAGGTGGTATGTATATGTGTGAAAAATTTCAGGTCGATCAGAGAAACGGTGCGACCTGTATCGAAGCAGTAACAGAAAAAAAAAAAAAAAAAAAAAAACAGACATTCGAGCCATAAGAGTCAAGTGAAGACGCTCGCTTCGCTCGCTCAATAACCGTTTTAGGATAGGAGTGTGAATGTTATCAGGACTCAGGATAGGAGTATGAATCTATGTCAGAATAGGAATGTGAATCCATCAGGATATAGGACTGTCAATGTGTGCCGGGATATAACCGTTTCAGGATAGGAGTGTGAATGTTGTCAGGACTCATGATAGGAGAATGAATCGAGGTCAGGACAGGAGTGAGAATGTTGTCAGGACTCAGAATAGGAGAATGAACCTAGGTCAGGATAGGAGTGTGCATCTGTCAGGTCTCGCTCGGGATAGGAGTAGTTTGAAGCGAACACTTGCGAGTAGCCCTACAGCGCGGGCGTTTTATATCTAAAAACAAAACCGACGAGTTTGTGTTCTAGCTGTAACTTCTCTTTGCCTACTTCACAACATGTTATTATTAGTTATAAGATGATAAGACAGAAGATTGTAATAGCGGGAGCAGAAACATCAACAAGCAAGTCCAGTTAAACGGGCGCACCTAGACTCGCCGAGATAAGCACTTCAGTCAAGGTTATGGAGTTCCAAGCAGTGGTTTCAATAACAACTTCCCGACAACAACAACAACAACATCATCTGCTTGACAGGGTTTTAGAACACGAGTTAGACGCTCGATACTCATTACTTGCAATTCTGATAAAAAGGTAATCTACAAAACGGGCTAAGCATTATACAAATGTGGAACAAGTAACCTTGACCATGTTAGGTGACCCATTGGCAACTGAATCTTCGCCGTAGCCTGGTTAGATGACAGTGAACTCCTGCAACCCTTGAGCGACAGAAGTGGCAGCCCGTGAAACTCCCATTGAAATTAATTGTTCAATTCTACAAGACATTTTCCTTGAGTATCTTAGTATAATTGTTTATTACTATTTGTATTAGCAATTTTTTTTTATGATTTTTAAGTTTACAGAAAATTTCATCAATCGGAAAGGAGGGTTTTTGTTTATAGGTAGAATAAAATTTTAAATTTTAAATTTTTACCGTGTGAATTAAACCTGATATAGCAGTTGCAATATGCCCCTCTTCAGGTGCATATGTTTGTTGCGGATAGGACAATTGTGAAGAGATGTCCGAGGGCTGTATAAGAGGTCTCAATCCATTGCATGCGCATTAACGACTGAGAGAAAATAATACATACAATGCAAAAAAGGGTACATGATTCTCATGGAACATTGCTTTGATGAAATAAAAAAGAAGAGATGTCTACGTTTAGAGTAGAGACTTAAACGTGCTATTTAAATGTCATGAATATCTGAACAACTGTTTGTTGACAATACAGAGCAAAACAAATTGAAAATAACAATAAAATTGGTATAAATAAACAAATACAAAGCAAACGAGTGTTTCTGATTGAGAATGTGTGATTGACGACTTTGCTTCCTTCGCTACGCTCATCCAACAATCTGACTTCAACCAAAGACCTTGTCTAAACTTAACCAACAAGAGTAAGCAGCAATGAATAGAATAGTCAATGTTTGTGTTGAACGGAACGTTGTTATCTAGCTGGCTAGGGGATGTGAATGCACGAACACGCGACGAACTAGGGATGGGCTACCCTAGGATAATGTTGTATTTAAATAATTTTTGTTATCAAAAATTATAGATGTCACAAGAAAACTCGATTTCGATATTAATTTATCGAAACTTAATATTTTTGAAAACAAAATTCTACATTTTAACAAAATAAAAATAAAATGAAAACGATTGTAACAAAACTAAAATAGCAGACCTGCTAGTAAAAATGTTCTGCTTCAAAGAGTTTTTTATAAGGTATCGCCAAAACTTCTTAGCGATTTTTACGAACTAACTCGCGATTAATGACCCGGCTTCTCCACCATTTTTCAAAATTCCTATCCTCAATTTAGTTTTTAAAGTTTTTAACATTTCAAATTTGTTATTTATTTTATTTTCAATTTCGTTATGGATTTCAAATATCGATAGCGAAAATATTCCCATACAATATCGATACAGAATCGAAATATCGGTTTCTTTGCCCAGCCCATTAGAAACCCTATGACCAAGTAAATGATAGCCTATAAAAGTGAAGTGTTCGTTCTGTCAGTCTTAATTAACCCATATGCTCCGGGGCTGCTTTGTTGTTGAAGGGGCTATTACCACAAACAAATATTTTTTACCAATTAATCTATATCAAAATACTACACAAAAATGACCATTTTCAAAATTATATCTTGTAACTGTGATTTTAAACGAATTTTTCAATTTTTTTGATCCAGAAAATAGTAAAAATTGGCGTTTTGGAAAATCTCTTAAATCGGCTTTAACTGGCTTCTTTTTTGTTCCACATAGATACTAGAGCATCGTACCAATCTGAAGTGGCCCTTTATAACATAGTGTCTTGAAACTGTGCCCAAATATACCCTCAAACACTCAAAAATATGCTTTCCAAAATCACACCCCTTCTTGGTAATCAGCATATTTTGACCGAACCGAACCACTTGCCCAAATTAAAAAAAACAAAACATAGAGGATTTTAAGAAAAGGCAAAAGAGTACGGCAATAATAGCCAATATTGTTTTGGATCAAAATCTTCCAAGGACACGGGGCATAACGATCGTCCCCATGTTATTTATTATGGAAGATTTTTGCCGATGGGACCTAGCTCGAAAAATACAAAGTTTGACATTTTTGGGGGTCAATGGTGGACCCAATAATTTTTCTTTAATTTATAAATTAATAACTAGCTAGCCTGAATGAAATATATTTTTTGAGTTTAGCGGGTGAATACCCCTTTAAACACGACGCTCACTGAGGAAAACAAAAAATATAAGTATACCAAACCATACGTAATGTACTTAAATTATTTATTTAATATTCGGAAAAATCCCAAACTTAACCAACCTAACTAATTATGTATCGTTTACTTTAGTATTGAATTAAAATTATTTTACATAACTCGTAGGCAGACAAACGCTTCGTTTGTCCTGTTTTAAAATGATTGCATTTAACTGTTTTTTTTAAACAATTCTTATAATCCAGTCAC
This sequence comes from Sweltsa coloradensis, assembly GCA_024449915.1. Lineage (NCBI taxonomy): Eukaryota > Metazoa > Arthropoda > Insecta > Plecoptera > Chloroperlidae > Sweltsa > Sweltsa coloradensis. The sequence continues at coordinate 38,687 of JAMZAV010003956.1, read as the reverse complement.
CGAGGAGTTGTTTATGCGAGGCTCATTGGACATTCAGATGTCTTGAATATTTTCTGGTCACTAAGAATGGCTAATTTAGGGGCGGACGCGTGCACTTACTTTTTTTTTTCGAAAGGCGTTAGGTTTAATCTTAATCATTATAAAGTCAATACAACAAATACAATGCAATATTTAAAAAAAAATCCATTTGTGAGTTGAAATTCCAGCCTTATTCGAATCTTCTTGCGGTTGAATATAAAAGATTTTTTAAACCCAGTGGTGTTAAGTATACCAAAAAAAAACAGATGTGTACCCCAAGTTTACCTAAACTTACTTCAGGGTATACGCCGTGTGTGCGGCGTATTAAAAAAATGGCCAGGACTCGTTTTAATAGTACAATCACAATCTAAGAATTGAACAGTTTTCCGGGGATGCGCTCTGGACCCGCAATGACCAGGAAGGCCTCTCCCTGATCCCCCTATAGTACAATATCAATGATATCATGTACTTTACCAGGTAAAGCGTGTATAAACCACGTTGCGTCCCCCCCCCCCACCACCGCCTCCTCCACCGAATAATGTCGAGCGTCCAACCATATTATATTATTTTAGAAATTAAAACCACTGACAACTGGACGGGACCAAGAAAACCAGTGGGCCTACTGTCCCGGATTATCAGGTAAGAATGAGAACCCTACTTTTGGGAGCATCTTGACATCAACATTTTACGATTCGAGTTCATTTCGCCTAGCACTTGCACAGTGCTGCAGTCTGCACACCCATCTTATCCATCAATGTGTGTAATATGTATTGCTTTGTTTATGTATGAAAGCTAAAGTGCATATTTTCTTGTGCTACAATCCTGTATCCACATTTATATTAAGCCGATTCATATAACTGACTGTATACTGTTATAAATATCTTATTATTTGTTAGTCTATTATTACTTTTGTTTTTGTTATACATTTTCCTATCCTTAAACATCTTTATAAAATATTTTCTCAATTGTAGCCTACTATGGAACGCTTATGAAAGCATTCTTCAAATTTCTTTCTGTATAATAATTATAAATTATAAATAATAAAAATTTATTTTCATATAAATTTTGTCAAAACCGGAGCTGTTGTATGGACTTATGTCAAGTACTTCAATGAGTACCTATCACATACATTTTAATCTTGTCTTGACTCTAATTAAAATATGTCGTTTACCGACTGGAGATATTATTACTATTGATAATAAAAATAAATTTTGTCAATCTTGTATTTTATCTATATTTTATTATGTTATTGTTATGCTATGTTAGTGCTATTGTACTAATCAGGTGACGCAATCTTAATGACTGTCTTTGTTGTACTTGTATTACTGTGTCCTGCAAATAATCATTGACATGAAATAGAAATTTATACTTTCACATAATACTGTGTACATTTATTAAATCATAACAAGCTTGGAATCAACTATGTTCTTCGATATTTACTTGATTACCCATCAAGCTATGCAGATTGTGGCACCATAGCTTAGCTCTGTTTTTACGATGTTTTCAAGTTGTAATTATTGCTCTTTATGTTGCTTTCAGACGTTCCACTGTCCTTGTACTCGAATTGTTGTGTTTATGTAATTGTCAGTGATGTAAATATATATGTGTTATTAATTTTGTTATAATTTAGTGATGTAAATATATATGTGTTATTAATTTTGTTACAATTTAAAGTCAGCCCCTAGGCAAATAAGGGATCACATCGTTACTTTATGTTTGCTGTTGTACATATAACAAAGTCAAAATCCTCACAATCTGGAACAACGAAGGGGGCGACTTTGATTACTGGTCTGAATGCTGTAGGTGCTAATTTTCCTAGAGATATCCAGGATTGCATTGCAAGGCTGAGTGACTGTTTCATGGCTGAGTATTATTCATTTGCATATCGGGACTTTACGCGAGTGTACACGAAGCAAGGCGAACGAACGCAATCTTAAAGTGAATGTATGGAAAAACGAATATATGGAGGTAGGAGTTAATAACGCTCACGTGAACTCTGCTGCTGCATGGCATGGATGAGTTGAGTTGCTTGAATAAAGCAGTAAAATTAACACAGACAAACTGGGAACCATTTGCAAGCTAATTTTACGGGAAAATAAATTATCGGTAGTTTGATCTTGATGAAATTTTATGTTCAAAATCACGGAACATAGATTAAGATATGTTATTATTTTGGGGACAATCGAATAAATATTTTTCATAAAAACCGTACTTTAAGGCAACGATTAATCAACCATAAAAGCTCATCCATCAACGCGACTGTAAAAAGCGTTCGCGAAGCGGCCTAGTTAACAGCATTGTACGACTAACAGAATTTCGAAATCCCAATGAAATTTGCATGAGAACGCTACGATTCGATCCGCAAATGTGCGTTCGTACTTTAACTACACCTCAATTTCCCCGTCGGTAATTATATATATTCATGTTTGTTCATACGCAGGAAGGTGATGCCAACACATACATACTTTGCCGTTTGGCCAACACAATTTTTAAATATCGATCAAAATTTGCATTTTTGGCAGACTTTGAGAAAGAGAAAGAGAAGAGAAGAAATTCTGTCACTTAAATGGAAAAAGGGCTATGTACGAGAAATAAGTATGTAGTTATCTTTCGGAAGGGGAAAACAGAAATGGAAAAAGTTGATTTCCCTTCTTTTAATCCGAAAAATACGAAATTACTACACTCCAGACGTTGAGTAGCCGCACCCAAGCCTCTTCTGTGTACATGCCCGTTATTAGTTTAAATTATTATAGAATATTATTATTCGTGCTTATTAGGAAAAATATAGAAGTTAGGATTTTTGGCTCTATGGGTTACTCCCCCTGCGCCCGTGCGCCACTGGTACGCCACTGGTGTAACTACTTTCATCATTGTTCTATACTTAATGCAACTCAACTCATTCCTGTTGATGATACATGATTCTACCGTACGAACTCTGAAGCAAGAGCTCTATTTTATAGTTGTTTTCTGGGAAACTGAAATGAGCCCCGCCCCTTTACAAATACTACTTACTCTCCATTCAAGAAACAAACAACGCACTGCACTCACTCACCGCACGCACGCTGCCATTCAAGATTGAAATGAGCGTAATTTTTACTATTTATGTATCAGGGAAACATAAAATTCAAAGAGTATAGCGCTTGCACTCGAAAGTAGGAAGTTTGGAACTAAAACCGGGAGGCCTAGAAAGGTGATTGTTGTCAGCAGACAGCTCTGGGATGGTCGAAATGATACAAGGTGATGTGCTCTTGTTGGCTGATGACTGCGAGGGTGCAGCGACGATTATAATCAGTGGCGTAGGAACCGGGTGGGCAGGGTGGCAGGGGGGGGGGGGAAAACTAACTTCAGTTAAATATTAATCCCAGAATTTCCGTAGTTAATATGCACACACACATACAATTAGACAGTGACCTTGTTAAAACGAGTATGTTTGCCTGTATGCTTCATTACATAAAAAAATTATGTTAAAATTTACTAAAATGGGCAACTTCACGTTCATTTTTTTTGTTGCTGTAATACTTCGTTTACAGAGTCCGAGTGCAATTAAAACATGACGAAATAATTGCCGTAGGCCTAATGTGAAAAAAAATGTTTGACCCCAGCTTTCCCACACAAAATCTGCTAGTTAATTTGCCCCCCCCCCCCCCCCCCCCCCAACTTTCAAAACGTTTCTATGTGTCTGATTAATTATAAGTATTACTTTTGGTGGTTAAGTCCAACAGTTTCAACTTGATAAAGATTCTAGAAAAATAGTGAGCAAGGATTAATAACTGCATACATAATATGATGACGACGACGACGATGATTATATTTGCTTACGGTCTCTATTAAGAGGATGGGATACTCGCGAAATTAAAACTACGCGAAATTACAGTTTTTTTGTGATATGTCGAGAACGATGCAAAATATCTAGAAACGGATTCTAGACCGAATTGTGGTTTAGTTAGAACTATATAATGCAAGAAAAAATATTCAAATATAATAATTGGTGCGGTTTATATTTGAAATATGCATTTAATTAATTAAATTTCTAATAAAAAACTTAATTACCATCACATTACAATATTTTTTTCTTGCGTTATGTAGTTCTAAAAAATCCACAATTCGGTCTAGAATCAGTTTTTAGATATTTTGCGTCGTTCTCGAGATATCACGAAAAAACCGTATTTTCGCGTGGTTTTAATTTCGCTACTATCCCATCCTCTTAATGCACTAAAACACACACTTAGGCATTCGAGACGATGAATGGTAATAGATGATGATGAAAGACTATTACAAAAACCCAAACCGTATGCTGGATTCGAACTCACGTCCTCGTAGAGCCACTCTTGGCTCGGGACCAGCGGCGAGTGCCCTAATGGTATGTGCCACCGCCACCACGGACAGCAACTGCGTAGTTGACAAACCTGTGCAATGCGCCTACATTTAGGACACGATGCATGCGACACTGACTGCATGAGCCCATGCCCATTGCTACCTGCGACTGCGATACACATTGGAGTTATCTAGGCGGTTGACGGCTGACCGATATACTAATATGGTTACAAAGATTCATTTACGACGAGGATGTAAACTTCTTGGATGAAATTGATCAGTTCAGAGTAAAATTATCAGGCTTCTTGGAAATTCCAGATTTCCAGTCTAGCCCCCATTATTATTTCCGGTGTCCCCAAAACATTTTTTGTTTTGCTTTGTTCCGGAATTTGAAAATGCCCATTTTTGAGTAATCTTACCAATACGCCTATTGGATTTTGTATTGCTCACGTTGGCAACGCATGTGCTCCCTCGTCTACGAGTCGTACCACTGACCAGTCGGACGTACGTTGCTGCTTGTCAGTTGTCAGTCAGCGATCTGACCTACTTCCGAGTGGGGTGTGTCTTGTGCCACAGTCGTGTTCTTGTTTCTGTGCATCAGTCACAGTGCAGTGCATCGGAGACGAAAGCGAGGTTACAGACTTACAGTGTTGAAGGACAAGATATTTTATTTGTGACAAGTAAACGAAAATGTGTTTTTAATGAGGATTTGCGAAAAGAATATGCATCTTTAGCTCGCTGCGATGAAAGTAATAGCAAACAGAAAATATGTACTCGCTATCACCACGTGGTCTTTACAGTCTTCAATCAAACACGGTGGGCGCACGGACATTGAAACCAATGTCCAATCAAAAAACACTTATCAGCAATAGCCGTTAAAAATGCTAGTTCTAAGAAATACTTATAAAAAACGGCTTTTTGTTAAAATTTACAAAATAATATTGGAGTCGATTCATTCCTCAGATGAGACAAGTTCAAGAAGGCTCGTCACTGATGCGAGAGCGAGAGGAGAGAGAGAGAGAGAGAGAGAGAGAGAGAGAGAGAGAGAGAGTCTGACCTTGAAGCCACAGGCATCTACGTCGTCGCAGTTTCCGTGAAACAATGCAGGGTTGCCGCGTTTCTCGGCGCGTATGTCAACACGACAACCGACAGCTGATTTGGTTTGGCTGTGTTTTTAGTTCATTTGCATTAAGGGCGCGTCAACCGTTTGGTCATAATGCGCCACTCTAGTCTAGGGCATATGGGGAGGAAAATCCAATGCTGGTCAGAACCAGCCACGGGTCGGAATGAGGAAAGGGTGGATTCTCTCATCGTGCATGCTGTCATTGTCGTCGTCGTCGGGGAGATCGTCAAGGGAATGGGGTAAGGTTCTCGACGACAATCGCCAGAGCTCGCTTCTAGTAGGCCTATACTCCCCTACATAAGCATAAGCTGATATTTGCGAGATCAACTTTGTGTCTTGCCTCGCCTTTTCCAATAACCAGAGCCATGCTGTGGGCATATTCTACCTTTGGCCCAGACGGGGGAGGCACATCTAAGATTTTTTAGAGCATATTTATTTTTCCCAGTTCTTAAAACTTATTGACTGTAAAATTCAGGAATATAAAAGCACTAGCACGCATTTAACATGTTGTAAAACTGTTATTACACAACTCTGAATACAATTTGAATTTGTACGTCACTGCCCAATGTGTCAATGATCTTGTACTTGATTTTGTATATTTCAATATATGGTCACCCTCATCCAAGTCCAGAGGGCTAGCCTAGGTCAGCTGCAGTACAAACTCTTCAGAAAACAATAAAGAAGTTAGCCTGGCAATATTCGTTGGTTACTCAACCTTCCGGCGTTCTTATTGTATGAATTGCAGTTTCTATTAACTCGGTTCTAAAAGTAGACAAGACTAAGTAGGACTAATTGCAGTATAGCTACAATCACTTGCCTCCAGTCATTTCCCGAAGGAGATATATCTCAATCAGCATCTCGTACAGCAAGGTAAGTAAATACCTGTAGCTTTATTACATTATTGTTAAACTAGGTACTTTCATTCCTCTGTGCTGATAATCAGAACGATCATTAGTCGTGTTGACCATTGATCTTTAGTCTTTTGAGGCTAGAAAAATGTCCCCCCCCCCCCGAAAAAAAACAAGAGCTAATTATGCCATTGCTGATATTGCATGGTACATAGCGTCCGAAGAACTTTATAGTTCGCATCGCGCTCTGCTATATTGTTGTTTTGTGGGAAACTGTTAGCTCCGCCCCTTTACAAATACTTCTCCATTCATATTTAAAATCCTCGTCATTTCTACTACGTCCTTATCAGGCAAACAGAACAGTCAAAGAGTAACGTTTGCACGAGGAATTAAACACGGGAGCTCCAGACGTGCCTACATTTAGGAAATAATGGTTTTCAATTATTGCGTTGATTTGTTGGACGGAATTGATCAGTCCAGGGCGAATGAGCGAGAGACGAGAGAAGATTGGAAGGCCTAAGGGATCAGGTGCAATGTTAGTACCTCCCCAGAGAGCCAGGAACTTTACTTGCTTCACCAACATGATTTCTCATGTAGTGGCACTGGCTGACAAAATGAAGTGGCAAATCGTGATACAAGCAACAGATTTAGCACAGTTTTTCATAACAATTAATTAAATACTAAAGCAAAATAAATAAATAAATAAATAAATAAACAAAAATCAAAAATCAACACTTGCAATAGGTCTACCAAGGTGAAAAAAAGAACATTATACTTTATGAAATAAAATAGAAAACTATTACGATTACAATGTTATACAACGTCAATAACATTCGAAGAAAACAATTTAAAACAATTAGATGATTTATGTCAAGATCTGGGTGGATGACAACAAATTAGTTATACGTATGCTGGATCCGGTTAATAAGCGAATTACTAAAATGTCGTCTTCTTGGCAGATGGAAAATCCGTAGGTTTCATGTTGGTCTTGCAGGAACGCTATGCTAGTGCCTGTAGTAAAATAAAAATTTGAGAGATATATGCAGGCCTTGATGCAGGGTATGCGTTCGGTTATATATGTAGACACAAGCTAGTATTTCAATAACTATGAGGTAATTCCAAACTTCAAACAGATAATTGCAAAGTAGAATTGCATTTTGAAAACCTAGAATTGTATTGAAATTTAATATTATTGTCAGACTTTGATAATGAGATGATTTTAATTAAATTTATTTGGTTTCCATCTTGACAATGGTATCATACCAAACTGAAGAATAGGTATTAATGAATAATTAGTTTGTTTCTGAAAGAAATTCAATTACACTTTTTATAGTAATTTTAATCTTTATTGATAAGTCCGTAAATGATTGTTACAGTTACATCATGTTCTATTTTTACAATAATTTTGTCCAGAAGAAAGTGTTTTAAAAAACATCCAGTTAAAAAAATTAGTCGAGGCTTGGAGATAATTAGCGGATTGTATCTTGTGTTACGAGAAGGTTGGCGCTGGATAGGAAGTAAGTTTTATTTACTAATAACCAAGTTTTGCCGAGATGATGAAAGTAAAAAGCTTCATCCCTTCGCGCTCTACCAACAGGGCATTCATCAAACTAAACAGCCATGTAATAAAGCGTGAGCTCATAATGCTCATGAGACGTAAGCCAGAGACTAAGCTCCAAATTAATCTACGGCTAAGTAGAATCAAAATTAGAATATATTTAAAAAAAATATACATAAAATACTGCCCGTACAAACTTATATTATAAACTTTATATATAAGAGCATAGCCCGGACAGCTAAGGTCCCGGGTTCGATCCCCGGTGTAGTCACTTTTTAATTTCTGCCTCAAGTACTAACATAACAGCGTCATAGTCGCCTACTATGAAGCCAAGGTAAAACACATATATTATGTTTTAAATAAATAAATAAATAATTAAGTTAATAAATAAATAAATAAATAAATAAATGAATGAATAAACTAGGAAGATTCGCAAACGATTTTCAGGCGCGTTGTTGAATGAGCGTAATTGGTGCATTGAGCTGCCATGTGTTGTGCAGATTTTCTGTTGTTATGTGAAAAAATTATTACAATCGGATAAAGCACGAAGGTGTTATAAGTCAAGAAATTGTTTAAAAATAAAAAAAGCATAACATTGCGATTTTCATAAAAAATAATTTTTCGATTGCGCTCAAATTTCACATAAATATATTAATGTACAGAAGTAAGGTTCCATGAAAAAATCATTACAATCGAATATAGAATGCAGGTGTTATAAGTAGAAGAAAAAAAAGAAAAAAACAACGTAAAATTGCGATTTACACGAGAAATAAATTTTCGATTGCGCTCAAGTTTCCCACGAATAGATTAATTCATAGTGTTGTGAAATCAGGGTTTCTATTTCACTTTTATTGATTGGATATCGATTTCCATCGATATTGGGTATTTGGTAATCATCCAACATAACATAATATTAGAAAACCAATCATCATTTAGTACACAATGATTGGTAGTCACATAGTCATCAATCCATCAATCAATATCAGAATATTGATTGATTTGATAGGTTTTAGTTCTGGGTTATAAACTGTTATGTTAATTCAAAGCCATTACAATCTCTGAAACTAGGCAGACAAAGTGCAATCCATTCACTTACGTCACTGTGTAATAAAACACTTCTGATGACCCGGCATTCTAACCAGGCACGTAGCAATGTACAAATCACCATCGGCACAGTCCTGGAAACAGCTGACTCTCTTATTGGGCCAGGTAAATACAGCCTAATTCAAACTAGCCAATGACATGTAGCCACAGGTCCATGTAGTGACAATTATAAGGAATGTGTTACCAGTCACTACATGAACTGGCCAGGTTGTCTCTCTCTCTTATCTCAGCCATCTTTGAAGCAGGAAGTGTTTCCAGGATAGGGAATGAATTTCATAGTTAAAACCATAACCTTGTGTAAGTGAAAAGTCTGGCTTTATTAAATGTAGTTCTGTTTACACACTGTTTACATGATTTTATGGTAAGAACACCCATACTCTCACTCTCCCAAATCACTGATCCTTCAAGTCAAGTAGTCTGACAGTGCACCAATACTTATTGATCAGCAACCAATTAACAGATTGACTACTGATTGATAAATATTGCGGGCACAACAATAGAATTAAGGTTCTGTGAAAAAATAATTCAATCGGATAAATCATGAAGGTGTTATAAGTCGAAGAAATTTTATAAAAATCGAAAAAAATCGTAAAATTGGGATTTTCATGAGAAATAATTGTTCGATTGCGCTCATAAACGTGGCAGTTCTAAGTTCAGAGATTTCAAAGGTCTACAAAAAAATTCATCGCATTTGGAGTATCGGTTTAGCAGGAATCGTCTTAACAAACACACAAAAATACAAACAGAAAGAAAAAAAAAGAAAAACATTCCGGATTTTTTTCTCCGTGTAGTAGAATGGAATTTTCGCTTCGCTCGCTATACGCTCATCCAAATAAATACATAATACATAAATACATGCATACATAAATACATAAATACATAAATACATAAATAAAAAATAAATTCATAAATTCATAAATACATAAATACATAAATACATAAATACATAAATTCATTGAATCATATTTAGAGTGCACCCGCACAGGCATATAACTGATCTTCAGTGAGGAACAGTAAACCAAAGCGACCAAGCCAACCCTGTAGGCCCCAACGCAATCGACGAGTGAGCGATAACCAACCATAGATCGATATATTTTTTAATATGAAATATTGCAATCAGTGGTATGGACAGTGCGAACACCCGCGGATCAACGCCAGAATCAACAAGGCCGATTCAGAACAACTTTAAATTTATTATGTGCCTCGTTGCTAGGACGGCTCCAAAGTCACCGTTTACTAATTCCTAAGACAAGAACTGATGGACTTAATCCAAATCAAAAGTCAAAAACTTCTGACTGTAATGGGAATCGATTCCTGGACCCTCTGCATTGGAAGCAGAGACGCTAACCACAAAACCAACGAGTCACACGATGTTTTTTGTAGTGTAGTATTTTTATGCTTTGTTTTTATTGGTTTGAAACTGTCTTCTTGAAAATGAAAGTCTTTTGAAAGTTTATTAACTATTTGTTTAAAACATCTCATATTGAGTGATTATTTACGTAAAGTGTAGAGTAACATTAACAATTGGATCACGAAAGCCTACAACTATATATATGTATATGTTAAAATTCACGTTTTTCTGAATTGTGTCTCACGATACAAATTAAGTAGGTGGTTTGCACTCCTTGGAGGAGATCCGTTCGGACTTGTCGCGGTGACCCTGGATGATGGGGGATGTTATTCCCTCGAAACGTCGGGTGAGATGGGGTAAGTGCAAACCACCCACTCAATTTGTATAGTGTGACACAACCCAGAAAAACGTGAATTGTAACATTACATATGTCCGCGAAAATCTCAAACTTAACAATATATATATATATATATATATATATATGTGTGTGTGTGTTCATTATAGCTTTCGGTTATCCGTGTATAGAAGATATTTATTTCGACAACGTTTCGTGCTAATTACATAGCAGTTTATATAAATAAAAAGTGATAAAGTGATGAAGATAAGATAAAGTGCTATGTAATAAGCACGAAACGTTGTCGAAATAAATATCTTCTATACACGGATAACGAAAGCTATAATGAACACTTATAACAACCGTGAAAGCCTTCATTTAACTATATTTATGTTCATTATAGCTTTCGGTTATCCGTGTATGGTAGTTATTTATTTAAACAACGTTTCGTGCTAATGACATAGCACTTTTTCAAGTCTAATACATTTTTAAAACAAAACTAATAACAAAAGAAAACCAAAACAATCTACTTTCCAAGGTGTAACTAAAACATGGGCTTAAACAGTTATAACAATGAAAGCAAATTAGGTAGGCCTACTATTGCTGGTTACTTAACCTTGACTTTGATGTATGACTTTTAGTAGTAGTACCAGTACAAACGGCCTCTAAATTAGCGTTGTTAGTAATAGGCGTACCGTTTAAGTCTACAAGAGCTCTACTTTGGCTCCTATAGTTATACGGCCAACATTACTAGCTACTAGTATATCACTAACATTTTGTGATGTACTAGCCGTACTAGGCGGTAGTAAAGGTGGAGTAACATGGCGATACTTTAAAAGAGTTTTCAAACCAGCTGGCAGTCGTTTCCCGTCATCGCGTTTATTAATACTTCCTGGACGTTTTTCAATTTCGATTGCCTCTCGAATAATACGAGGCGCAAGGTGTTCGACTTTAGCTATAGTGTTCAGGTTCTATTGAAGTCAATCCGGTGGTGTTCATGTTTCGCATGTAGAGCGAGTGCTAATGACGTTTCTCCATGTTCCACTCCCAACTTATTTTCTTGAATACGATCAGAGATTCGTCTTCCAGATTGACCGACGTAGGATCTATAAAAAAAAATTATTATATACATATATGTTTAACCTTGGCTTTATAGTAGGTGACTATGACGGTGAATTAAAACTACATCAGGGATCCTACCCGGACAGCCAAGGTCTGAAGTTAATTTCTGTCTAAAGTACTAACATATATATGATGTTTAACTTTGGTTTTATAGTAGGCGACTATGACGCTATGTTGTTATTGTCTTCCGAGACATTCCGCCACTTGTTTGAGTTGGCTGCAACAGACTCGGAGACCTATTATACATAATTTTTACTTTGACATTTTTTTTCAGATTGAGTACGCTAGTAGTAGACCAAATATGTATCGTCTGATATACATTTATGAAGGAAGAGCTCATGTTATCTTAAACGGTAACATAATATGACATAATAAGTCAGTTCCATAGTAGAAATACGTCCCTTTGGGAAAGTGGTAAATAACTTTTATTAATTTAAGATTTACAAATAAATGATGTTTTCACGTTAAGAACAGCGCGGGTGTCTTGATTTGGAGGATTTTTAATGGATTGAATTCAAATTGTGGATAAAAATGAAGAAAATAAAAAACAAAAAAAACAAACAAAAAAAAAACAGGATGCTGAGATATTTTGTTCAATTTTCTTGCGGATTCATTTCAAATATGTAAAAATAGAACAAAAAAGAAATACAGCAAACAATTTAATTTCGGGACCAGAATTCACATTTTGACTTTTTTAAATTTTGTTTCCAATTGGAAAATATCTCGAGGCCCAAACACATGATCTTGTACGCATTGAAGGTGATCATTGTCAAGTTTCTATAGTTACTAGTATTACTTGTTCATTTAGGGCGACGGTCGTCGCCCGCAGCCAAGCGCATGCGACTGCTTAGGCGACGACGAACTCGCGACCCTCTATACAGCTACCCGAGTTGGGGGGTTTTCAGCTATCTGCACACGCCGCCCCGAAAGAGTTACAATCTTGAAACTCGGTATATGACCTGATATGTGGTCCATGACCTACAAAAAAAATCAACCCGATCCGACAACCCGTTCTGTGTTAAAAACGTGTCTCAACATCGTCGAAAATCTTCCGGCTGGCTGGCTAGCTAGCTAGGTATTTAATTCGCCGCGGAGCTATATTGAGCCCTACAGAGAAAACGGTGAATCTTAGAACTATGAAACTTGGACCACACTTAGATGTACCTCAGACGCAGTGTCTTTTGCTTTCAAAACCAAAATCGGGTAACAGGGACATGAGAAAATCAAAATTTTGATGATTATCAAAACACGTAATTACTATGGCGTGGTGATAAGTACAGTAAACTTGAATTTAATAACTAGCGTCCAAATCACAAGGGGTTAAATTTGGGGAGGACCATGGGCCCAAAAATGACGAAAAACATATCTGAACTTTAAAAAATGAATCATTCAAAGAAAACGCTACAATCGAGAAGTTTCAAACGTGGAATACACTTTGATATCTCTCATTCTTTATCATTTTTGAATATGGAAAGCAAAATTGGGTAACGGGTAACGAAGAAAATCAAAATTATCAAAAGCTAGGTAATTCCGTTCTGTTATGAATAAGACGCTTTACAGAGAAAACGGTTCATCCTAGAACTTTGAAACTTGGGCCAAACTAAGATGTCCCTCATGCGCAATTACTTCAGTTTTCAAAACCAAACCCGGGCAATAGGGACCGGGGAAAATCAAAATCAAAATCAATACGCGAAGTTACTCAGGCGGAGTAATTTGTAAAAGCTTGAAATTAAACATGCTCTTAACCATTATAAATATCTAGCGCTTAAAACACAAAAGGGAAATTTGGGGGGACCGTGGGCCCGAAAATGTCAAAAAAACACTCTGAACTTAATAAATTTAATCTTTCCAAGTCCATCATTCACGCGTTGATAGGAAACAAACAACAAAAAGATGTAATATCCCCGCAAATACAAACAATTGTAAAAAAACAGCAGCCAAGCTCTCCTTCAAAAGTCTTCGGCTGTGAATGCTGTGAGATATAGAATTTGAGCCAAGTTTTTCTTTCTTTCTCTCTAGTTTCGCTTTGAAAAGAAGTAAGATCATTCCGCCTGTTGACGAACGCCAAGCCAACGATTTTTGTGGTAAAAAAGTAAAAGTTTTGAACTCGATATCATAAAAAATTGCTTGGCTATGAACCAAATTTTTGGTGAAGCCATTTCTTTATGATTTCGAGTCTAAATATTTTAGTTTGATACCACAAAAATCGTTGGCTTGGAGCTCGTCAACAGGCGAAATGATCTTACTTCTTTTCGAAGCGAAACTAGGGAGAAAAAATGAAAAGCTTGGCTCAACTTCTATATCTCACAGCATTCACAGCCGAGGACTTTTGAAGGAGCTTGGCTGCCGTTTTTTTTTTTTTTTTTTTACAAATTTTTGTGTTTGTGCGGATATTTACAAAACGCGATACTGTACAGTGTACATGCTCATCGACTTGCACATTCCTGTGTGTTGCTGGTTTATGCAGCTGGGAAATGATGTCAGAAATGACAGACAATTAACTAACAACAAGAAAACAAACATTTAACACGTGAAGGCGATTCATCATGAGACATGAATGATTCATCAGTTGCTCAATTTGGTATAGTTTAGTGTTGTTATGAAAACTCAGCGACAATTAGCGATTTCGTAGTCAAAATAACAACACGTTTAGGTTAATTAAGGTATTTTTTATAACAACTGTTTGACTTGGCATTTTAGAAAATAAGGTTATCATAGATTGAGAAGCCTTTTGATGATGCTGTTGATAATTATTTTTGTTGCTTACCGTCTCTGTTAATGCACTAAGGCTTTTCAAGATGATGAGTGGTGACAGATGAAAATGAAGGATGATGATGAATGAATGATGAATGAATGAAAAAAAAACATATCAAATGCGGGAGCCATCTCGGACCAGCGCCCTAATGGTATGTGCCACCGCGGACGGCAGGAGGAATATTAATAAAAAGCAATTGTTATCATATTTTGTTTCTTCCCTCTGATACAGTATTAGTCGTAATTCGTATTTTACACTGTTGGGGTTAAACAGTTCACATTGGTCACGATCACTTATCAAATAGAGAAATTCGTGTTTTGTTCGAAGTCACTGTAGTTATTATTTGTTAGTGTTGTGTATTGCGGAATTTGTATCTAGCTGGAATGTGGAATGTCAGCTATCAGTTTTATAAAACCAAACAGGAATATACAATACCATGGGGTTAAAAATCAATCTACAGCAAATATTTATGTATTACATGTGTGAAAAACCACAAAACCAATATTGATATAATTCTTCAGCCGACATACAACAAACAAAGAACAAAAACGTAAAAAGCGATGCAAAATAGTTCACTATAAAAGAGTCGATTTATTGTAGAAGATACGAATTAAAAACCTAGGCATGGGCCTAATAACAGTTAAACTGGAAATGTCACTCAATTCACTGTATAATTCTGTTTGTAAGCAGTATATCAAAAACATGGAATCATTTCTTAATATTTGTATATTTAGTTTGATTTAAGTTTCATAGTTTTATGAAAAATCAAAATAGCGTTAATAATTAAAGTCGTAGAATCGTATAATGATAAAAGTTGTGCAAAATAAGTCCTTATATTCTGTCTGACACAACAAGATGGCGGACGTGGAGGCCAGCTCGCCATGTGGGCTCTGTTACAAATTTAATATTGAAGAGGATGACCGCTGGTTGGGGTGCGATGGTGGTTGTAATAAGTGGTTCCACATCACGTGTGCTAAAATCAAGGTAAAAGTTTTTAACGTAGTAGATGGACAAAGCAACATAAAGTGGTTCTGCAACGCCTGTTGTAACCAAGACACGCCCCTCGATGGCAAAGTGGATAAGCTGACCGCGAGTGTTTCACAACTTCTCAAATTTGACCATAATCTTGATTAAAAAAATTTGAAAGTCTCGCTGGAAATGTTCTTCATCTCACTAATACACATAAGAAAGAGGCTAGCTCTCAAATTAGTCTCTCAACGGAACGGACGCAAGGACCAACCTCGGACTCTAGCTCTGGGCCAAGCTCAGACTCACGCCCGCCATGTGAGATGGTCTTCGGCCTAGGCCTTGGCTCCACTACGTGCATGGACATGAGCTCGAACCAGGACCGAAAATGCTGCAAAGAAGATCTAACAAGAATTGAGGGCGAGCTTCACTCTCTAAGAAAATACATAACTGGTATTTTAGAAACAAGTGACGACAGTCACCCCATAATACAGTGCTGTGAGTGCAAAGTAAGGGGGTGTAATCCCACTAATCTAAACCTATTAGAGGAGTTGAATGAACTGCAATGTAGCATACAAACGAGAAACGATCGACTCAACGATTTAGAGCTAATCTTAAATTTAAGTCCGAAATGACAAAAGATCTGCTAGACGTAGAAAAATGTGGTAAGGTAGGCCTCGGTAGGCCTAGACCTGGTCCTGGGACTGATACCAACACGGAGCACATGCTACATAGCCAACTGCAGAGATTACAGGCTAGGACTAGTACCTATGTACTTGACAGGCCATGGCCTGGGCCTGCTTGTGACCGCCTGCTAATAAACCACCCAGCAAACGTATCCAAACCCACAGCGTGTCTTCCCCAACCCTAATTTCACACCCACTTTTTAAATTAAAGGCTGCCGGCCAGGGTCAAATGGTAAGCCATCAGATGTGTAAGTTTAGTAATCCTTGGTGTTGGAATGCTGGGGAATATCTAACGGAGCGTAGATCCATGAGTTTAAGTATAATTACTGGGTATATATTTTCAAGTCCTTTGGATTATGCCCTAGCCCAATGTGTTGCTAAAGATATGCAAATGGCCAAGGGTTTAGCAGTAAAATTTAACTCTGCATTTAACAGTGTTCACGAATTAAATAAGTCAGGAAGAATATTGAATGTTGGTGAAGCTGTGTGTCAATTAACTAAGGATCGCACAATCGTGCACCTTATTACTAAAGCAAAGTCAAACAGTAAACCTACACTGACCGATTTGGTAAAGCCCATCCAGAGCTTAAGAGAAATTTGTGTTACTAACAATATTGATAAGCTGGCTATCCCTTAATTAGGCTGTGGTCTTGATGGCCTTAAACTTGCTATGGTTAAACGCATTATCACTCGAGAGTTCAGGGAACTCAACATCGATATTACCGTTGGGTGTCTGTACATTCTCCCAAATACTAAAAACAGCATTCGGAGAGCAAGCCTGAGTAAGCCCATAAATGAGAACAGCTCTAGTAATAATATCATTCATAATAGTGCATGCGGGATTAGCAGTCAATTTTCGTCACAGCATGGAGTACAATCATGAGACACTTTTGAACCTGATCTAGGTAGTAACCTTATCATTAGGGATTCAATAATAAAAAAATATATCTAGCAGGAATGCTAGAATAGATAAGATATCGAGACCGACGGTAATGTCCTACCCTGGAGCTCTTCCTCATCAAATAAGGAGAAAAGTTGAATTGACAAAAACTGATAATGATGATGACGTAAGGGTGGCGGCCATTCACATTGGCACTAATATGATGAAATCAAGTCTAAAATTCCCAGACAAACTATCAGGTGAAATGTACGACCTCCTACGTACCTGTAAGACTAGATTTAAAAATGCTTGATGGCTGATCGGCTTGCTCTACCGGCGTGATGTTCCAAATAAACTCGTGGACCTATGCAATGAAAACATTGAATGGGTTTGTGATAGATTGGGAGCTGAGTATGTGGACACAAATAGGTTTGTGTGTGATAGTGACCTGGGTAGGGATGGTGTCCACCTTAATAGGCGATGAACTCAAAAATAAGTAAAATGTTTCTGAGGTCACAGAATACGGGTACCTTCCTCACCTGGTAGTAGTCAGGGAAACTAATTTTGCCTCAGGTTGTGTCGCCCACCGGAATATTATGTGTCCAAAAATGTGGGCCTAATGGAAATACTGACCCAATACTGAGTCAACCAGGAAAACAGGCAATAAATGGGGGAATGAGTACGGAAGAGGAGGAGTCAATAGCGGTCTGGGACGAGGATGAGGAAAAGAACAGGTTTCTGTGTAGAGTGCTACAACAAAATGTTCAAATTTGTACAAATAAACTTGCCCAATTGGAGATGGTGGTGGATGAACTGAATCCGGACTTTATATTCTGTATTTCGGAACATGGCTTTGAAAGAGTATATGAACTAGTAGGTTTTACATTGCCAGGATATAAAACTGTAGCTAGTTACTGTAGAGAACACTACAACGGAGGAGGTGTTCTTATATGTGCAAAGGCAGGATTTGTGACGGAACAATATATGGATGAAGATCAAATTAATTTGTGTGTAGATAAAGAATAGAATTCGCAGACTATTAGATCATAAGTGGCACTCCTTTACCTGATAGTAGTATATAGGTCACCACATGGTGATGTAGATACCTTTTTTGAAAAGTAACGAACATTTTAAATGTGTTTGTGTTTGGGCACAAACATGGGTGATTTTGGAGACTTTAATGTAGATGTGTTTGAAGAGAAATAAGGTTAGAAAGACATTATAGAGGTACTTAAAAAATCTGCAGGACCAGACAGAATCCAGCAGCTCTACTAAAACAATGTGCCTATCCGCTGATAAGGCCTTTAGCTCACTTAATAAATATATCTTTTGTGAAGGAAACATTCAAGTACGCTTTAAATTAGCAAAGGTCACACCTATTTTTAAGGGTTGGAATCGGAAAGATGCAAGCTGTATAGACCAATCTCTAATCTAAATGCAATATCTAAAGTATTTTGAAATGGCTATGTGTGATACGTTGGTGACTTATATGGGAGAAAATAACTAAATATAAAAAAATAACAGAATGGTTTCAGACAAGAAAGATCTACAGAGACCTTAAAAGTCTACTTGATAGGCACTGTTCTGAGTGAGTTGGACCAGTACAGGCATGTGCTGATTTTACAAATGGATCTTTCAAAGGCATTTGATTGTGTTAATTCTACAATATTGGTTAATATAATGTATTCATACGGTGTCAGAGGGTATCCGCTACAGCGGATACATTCGCATTTGGATGATAGGACACAATATGTAAGTATTACATACAGGAGAACAAACCAGGAATTTAGATCAGGTAGCACTACTTTAAAAATGGTGTGCCTCAAGGCTAAATATTAGGTCTTTCTTTTTTTAACTTCCATGTTAATGATCTCCCAGACTCTATCACTCTGGGTGACTTCTTGATGTATGCAGATGATTCCACAGCAAATTAATCTCACGAGGAACTGAATAAACTGATAGTGAACGGCTACATTACTTTAGCGGAAGCCGCACAATGGTTATACAAAAATTACCTGGTACTCAATCTAAATAAAACCAAAATAATGCTCGTAAGCAGGAAAAAAGTGCAGTGAATCGACTGATACATCCGGAGGCCAATGATGCACAAAATACAACACTTGAGCAAGTTGAAAATATTTAACTTTGAGGGGTAACTTTTGACGAACACTTAAATATTGGAGTCTGCAGTGTGATTTTCTGGCTAAAAAGCTAAGTGGGAGTTTGTATTAAGAAAGCTCAAAGTGTATAATAAAAGGGAAATGTTGCTTTCGGCAATCATGCGTTAATTGTATCCAATATAAGTTATGGAATTTTAGCTTGAGGAAGGTCAAGTAAAGACAATGTAAGAAGAATATTTTCTAAACAAAAAAGAGCAATTAGGATCATGTGTAACATTGGAAAACGTGAATCATGTAGAGGCTTGTTTAAAGCTCTAGGGTTGCTGACCCTCCCAATTTTATACATAATGAAAACAATTTTGTATGTAAGGTTACACAAGCCAGAAATTTTGAGAAATGCTGACTTGCATGGCCATTATACAAGGAGGATGGACGTACATGTGGTCGCCCATAACTTGGAATTCTATAAAAGGGACCAACTTTTGCAGGAGAAACTTTTATCAATGCACTCCCTATAGAGATTAAAAGACTTGATAATTTAAAACTATTCAAGGAAAAATTTAAAATAAACATGTTTGAGAAGGAATTTTACTCTGATGAGGAGATGCTGGATAGGGATTAATATGGTAACTTATATGTTTTGGTGTGCTTTTTAGCTTATATATTATCTAATGTTGTACTATATTTTGTTGTACCCCTGATTTGCACTGGAATACTGTTTTTAAATTGTGACATGTGCTTCACAATAACATTGTTAAATGCACGAATAAACTGAAATTAAATTAAATTATTCCCTTGGCCCCTTGGGCAAACAAAAACGAACAATTTACGATTGTCGGAAGTGTTTCCGACAGCCAAATAGCCGACGGAATCGAAAGATTCGTCGAGTCTGACGGTTGTCGGAATACAGCACGGAAATCAACCAAACCACGAGAATTTAGCGTCGAGTCTCACCTCCCTGTTTCGCAAATCCTGGGAGGCGAAATTGCACTTGAACATTCTTTTTTAATTCAAATATGAAAAATAATAATAATTTCACATTTGCCTCCTTACAGTTCTGATTATCCTGTGACGAGAGGAAATATTCATAGAAAAATCTATTGCTATCTTAAGTGTTGTGAGAAGATATGCAGAGTGGCCGAGTGTAAGTGGCGGGTCAACTGTCCAATTCAATAAATCAATGCCTATAAAAAATTTCAACACAATATGCACCTGAACGAGGTTCATAAAGAAGATAATGACATTAAAAAACAAAATCGACACATTTGCTTAAAAATTGACAAGATCTACAAAAGTGTATGCGTGCTAA
Source organism: Sweltsa coloradensis (assembly GCA_024449915.1). NCBI lineage: Eukaryota > Metazoa > Arthropoda > Insecta > Plecoptera > Chloroperlidae > Sweltsa > Sweltsa coloradensis. The sequence goes on along the minus strand of JAMZAV010003956.1, from coordinate 18,199 downwards.
ACATTCACCAGGTTAAAGGTTTTTACAAAGGGCAATTTTGAGTAGTTACAATGTAAATAAATGTAATTAATAATACAATTTTGCAACGATTTAAATGTTACAAAAAAGTCGGGGGGGGGGGCGTCATTATGCAATTCCTATTGCAAATTGACCAACGAATCCCAATTTCGAGGACTGTTTTGACTGTACGCCGCAATGACACTGTTTGGGGTGAGGGGGAAGCGGGGCTAAGTAGTAATTTGGAATTGAAAATTAAGACATTTGATCAAAATCATCAAGCCATTTCATTTTTGGGGCGATCCCAATGGCGTCAGAGGGCCGCATCAGAGGTTACGGCCCTATCACTTAAAAAAAAATGGTTGGTCATTTTTGGAAAATTCAAAAAAACATTGTTTCTTTTTATAGCTCGGGCAATTTTCGTCCGATCGGGTCCATCTCGGGCTAAATGGAACCGTATCGGTCGGGCGCAGCAGGGGTTAATGAGAGGGATATTTAAGTGTGCTTCTTTGATTTATTTTACTGACGATGGTGGAATTTTTTATTTTTTTTCCTCGATTGAGTTCGTTGTGGGCATGCTTAGGCTATCGTTTGAATTCAAAATTTGGGAAATTCCACCATTTGACCAATCTGTTTTGACCGCAAACTCGGTAGGCTACGCCCAAATAGGATCAAGTTTTGAGATTGTGGCCAGACCGGTGATGTCACAGGGCCGGGCCGGGTTCAAGGATGAGGTCGATAAAGCACTTCCTCTACACGCAGCGAAACTATTTTTGAATTTCCTTAAAGGGTTTTGTTAATATAAAAAAAATATTATGTTTTAAATCTCGTGCAACTAACCTCCGATCGGGCCAATTTAAATGTTTAATACTAGAGACTTCCTTTGAGATTGGGCAGTTTAGGGCGGGGGAAATCGATTTTTTGTTTTTGAAAATACAGGGTTTTTGCCTCACTTAACCCAACAAGGTTATCGAAAGGTCGTCGAAAAGAAGGATATTGAATTTAATATTATGCCAAAGTGGTTAATGTCCATGGGGGCGAAACGGACAAAATTTTGGAACATGTATTTCCTTTTTCTGTCTTAAACATTTGGGCGCATGTAACAAGATCATCAAGTATAGCAGAAGAAAATGTTTGATTCTATAGCTACTACCTTTTTGGTTGTTGGTGTGGAGCGGGCCCCCCCCCCCCCCCATACACACACATACATACAACACAGGACACAACACAATACACAACAATACAGCAGTATTGCCTCACTGAACAAATCGAGGGTATCGAGAGGACACAGTCTCCTTAGCTAATAGAAGGGTTTTGCACCTCTAGAGGTCGGGGAAACATGCTAATCCTTTTGGAAATTAAACAAAGAATCCGAATTTTAGGTCCGGTTTCGACCTGAAACTGCCATGACCGTTTTTTTTTTTTTGGGGGGGGGGATGCAATGTCGAATTTGGGATAAGAAAAACCTTCATTTTCAAAAATGTTTCTTGTGGAATTCAACAAACATTGTTTTATTAATATCTGTCGCAATAATTGTCAGATCGTGTCCATCTCGAGCTTTACGGTTCCGGACGGACGAGGCGGTAAAATGAACTAGAAAAACATTTGTCCGGGATTTTTACAAAATGCGTAAACTGGCTTTCGTTTACAAAATTATTTTAACTGTGACTTCAGGGTCGCGGGTAGGGTTTTGTGGAGTCCCGAAAGTGTCACGGAAAACTATTGTCTCAGGTCTTAAGATAAACTACATACGTGTCCCGGAAACGACCGTATCGCGGCCGGGCGCGGACCGATTCGAGAGTTTGTCGCGGCAACGAGGTTTTCAAACTACAAGGTTTTCCAACCACGATGTTTTTCACGCCCTCCGCGCAGCGGCTTCAAGCCGAGCGCAAGCGCAATACAAACAATAATCATTATATTATGTTATTGTAGGGATGTGAGTGTAGAGGTTTTAACAGTCGGGCGGGTTCAGGGTCAGGTACTAAGCTGCATCGGGGTATCGGGTCGGATCCTTAGAGCAGGTATTGGGTAGAGGGAGCGTGGCCAGTCGCCAGCGTCTTCCAACATGAAACAGGTTGAGTCACGTGACACTGGTCAGGCGGCAGCGGCTATAAGTTATGGTCGCTATGGGAATAGGGAACCAAGTTTTGAAGGCGGGAAGGAAATCGGTTCTCTCTGGTCTCAGCGCCCATAAGCGTTAGCATTGTACAAAAATGTAACTCGCCATATTTTTTGACTCGCGCAAAAGAAATCTAAACCAATAATATCACAAGTTGCACAATTTTGCGAAGAAGATGATGGCATCCTACTTTGCTCAATGACGCTTCCTAAATTAAAACTATTATGAGTTAAATGGACCCATGTTTGCGCGCTGTCGCAAATGTACTCTGAATGAGCGGCAATCTAAGCGAGACGCAGCCACGTTGTGAACAGCTGTGGCATCCTCGCATACCACGCGCCTGTCTATGGTTGCTAAATGTATTTCGCATTCAAGATTTTGTTGGCAATGAAGGATACCTGCTCTAAGGTCGAATCGGGTAGGGAAAAGGCGGCCGTGACCATACTACATACATGTACAATGGATAACGAACATGCTTGTGAAAAATCTCTCAACACATTTTCATATTTATTGATTTTCATCGTAATGGCATTTTGTAAAAAAAAGCACTATAAATTCAAAATTGTCTGGACCGGCACCTGCACCAAAACTTGTAAATCCTGGACCGGCACCTCCACCATCCCCCGAAATATATTTTTGTTACCCGAAAATCGGGTACAGACAGACAGACAGACAGACAGACAGACAGACAGACAGACAGACAGACAGACAGACAGACAGACAGACAGACAGACAGACCCAGAATACTTAGTTCAACAGTGTGGCTTCTTCGAGCTGACTTCGTCTAAGCTATCACTTGGATTGCTCTATCACTGCGAGCGCGTAGAGTCTAGATAAAAAGGCCCAGCATTACAACACACGCATTCACGACACAGTATTCAGATCACCCGTGACCGTGCTCGCCTTGCAACTATCACACGCTAGATGAAGAGTCATATCTTACAAGTGGCGACATTAGAGTCGCTGGCTACGCGTAAAAGTATTATCACAACTTCGCTTTTGTCATGACAATTGCAAGTATAATACGTATGGTTTTCTCGTCAAATCTGAAGTTAACATAAAAGAAAGGAAATCAACAAACTATTAATGTTCAGACGACAACGCTAACTATTGATAATTAGTTTAGAAAACGTTATTGACATTATGGTACGTAATTGGATAAAAAATGCTAAACACAAAGTTATTGGTTTTATCAACATAACAGTTCTCTCAGTGTGGTCCTAAAAAAGAAAAATATGAATTTGCAATAGTTATGTTACCGTTTGGGGAGGGGGGTCGAGTTGTAAGAAAACCCTCTGCGTCGTCAGAATCCTCATCAACATCATGGACGAGCCTCGTGTTGTCTGGGGGTGTCCTCGGGCGTTCTGGAATTGAAGTGGGTTTTTAAAGTTATTTAATACATATTAAAAAAGTAATATATTATATACTTAATAATAGATCAGATATAATAATAACATAAAATAAAAATTAACATTAAAAAAAATGGTTTTTGTTTCAGCGTGGGTAATTTATACAAGAACTCGCTAGATTGGTAAAACTCGGACTGCTCTTAAAATTGGCCCAAAGGTTGTTAGAAATGAAATCGTACATATCCTTGGTCTACTAGAAGATATAAAACGATACCAGTAAACATGGCAGAATCGACTCGCGCAGACGCTTAAGTAATTGATGCGAAGCAGACGAGTAGCCTAGATGATTAGTGTGACTAATCAGAAAATCACAGGTTTGATAAACAATGACTTCATGCAGCAGTCAACATCCGTCCGGCACCTACTTGAGCACTTTCCAACCAGAATAATGAAAACATACAGGCCTAGTGACGAAACAACGTTCCATTGGATATTATTATTATTATTTATGAATCTGCATCTACAACGAAGATCTGTCAACTGCACAGCACGACGAAAGATTCATCATAGCTGAAATTATTGTTTAAGCAAATAAGTATCAGTTTTAGTAGACTAGAGACAGAGCGGATGAAGTTTGATACATCTTGCATTTATCTACTAATGCAGATGAAAAGCGTATATGGATCAATAGATCATATGGAAACTATAATTCAGAAATGTACAAATTCCATCTTAGCCGGGAATCGAACCTGGGTATTCCATTTGCTGGTCGTGTGCGTTAATCAAGTACACCCACGGGAGTGTTTCCCGATTTATAAAACTGTGAAATCGATAGACCAATTTAAGTCACAAATAAATCTGTACACAATTACAAAATATTTAAAAATACAAAATCACAAATATTAAGAGTTTTGTCATCTATCTTGACATGCTTCGTAATACGACGGCGAGTGCAAGCGAACGTGAAAGTTGATGCGCTTTGCAAGATATTATATACATCGCTAACAAACTTGACAAAAAAAGTCACAAGTCAACACTGAATCGCCTTATTATTGTTCGTGAACAAAAAATTACAAAATTCCATGTGGATATAATTGATGTTCTTAAATTGAAAAGAAATTAATTCAAGACACATACAAAAAATTATAAGCCATTGATTCAGAAATTGACAAATAATGTGAAGATTAACTCAATTGAGTATGTCAAAAAATACTTATCAGTCGTATCCCCATTTCACAGGATGAATTTAATAAACCTTTTCTTACAAAAATATTTTCTCTAAATCTATCTTGTATTTCAGTTATACATGAGTTTTAATATTTACACTTTTATTATTCAATTTTCCCTATTTTAACAATTGCCAATCAATTCAAAGTCCATACGAATTTCCTCAAGACCTCATAAAAACAAGAAAACAAAAATGAAATTGTATACCATATATTATCGTTAAGAAAGAATAAAAGAAAAATAAAGAAAAGAAGAATTATTACCCAGTGCACACGGCTATACTGTATAACGAGCACTATGAAAATGTTATACCATTCAACTAACTTGGTATCTTATTTTAAATATTAAATCGACAAAGTAATGTATGAATGTACTTCATGAAAAGCTCCCCCATAACATGCAAAGAAAGGTATTGTTGGATGAGCGTAGCGAGCGTAGCAAACGAAGCGAAGATTCCGTTTCACTACACTGGAGAAAAAAATCCTGAATGTTTTTTTTCTTTTTTTTTGTATTTTTGTGTGTTTGTCCACACGATTCCGGCTAAACCGATACTCCAATTGCGCTCAAATTTTAAAAAGGCCTTCGAAATCTCTAAACTTAGACCTGCCACGTTTTTTAACGCAACCGAAAAATTATTTCTCATTAAAATCGCAATTTTACCATTTTTTTTTTTTTTTAATTTCTTCAACTTATAACACCTACATGCTTTATCCGATTGTTATGATTTTTTCACAAAACCTTAATTTTATTAATTTATATATTCCTGTGAAATTTGAGCGCAATCAAAAAATTATTTCTTATGAAAATCGCAATTTTACAATTATTTTTATGTTTAAAACATTCTTCGACTTATAACATCTACATGCTTTATTCGATTGTAATGATATTTTCACAGAACATCAATTTTATGAATTTATATATTTGTGTAAAATTTGAGCGCAATCGAAAAATAATTTCTTATGAGAATCGCAATTTTACACTTTTTTCGTTTAAAAAAACATACGCTCATCCAACAACGCGCCTGTAAAAGCGTTTGCGAAGCTTCCTAGTATTATATTTTGTACTCACTCATTCGATCCCATTGCTTCTTGATCAGTGCAAAGAAGGACGGCATGTTGACTGAAGGCTTGATGATCACACCTGATTAGCGAAGAGTACAAGACTGAATCACAGAATAACAAACCTATCATATGTACAAACTGTTGACTGCGCGAACCGCCGCGACACCAGCGCTCCATGCGGACACAATTGGCTGAGGTCTTGTGGCTCCCATCCCACCCACCACCTTTCAGCTGACATCACACTGCCACAAACGAAATATCCAGAAGCCAATGCTTTTACAATGCATATTAATGCAAATACAATAACTAACCAAACAAATTTATTAATAATTGATGAGTTCTACTATAAAGTACCATAGAATCAGACAAAGCTAACTGTCTTACAAGACCACAATAAAATTGGTTTGGTTAAAATAACGTAATTAAAAAAATATATCACAGTTTCGTCCAAGATTTCTAGTATTTTGGTGACATTCTTATCGTGATAATTAAAGACATTTTTGGAACATTTTAGATTTTGAACTTAAGCTTAATTCTAAGTTAAAATACAATTTTCAAGTGCATATCGAAAACTAGGTTTGTTTCTGATTTCTTTGCATATTTTGTAATATGTGTGTCTCATACCAGCAAGAAATCCATTTTTTGTTTTGTTTTAGGCTGTTTATGCAGATTTTTTTTTCAATCTTCTCTATAAAAATTAAGTATTTGTCCACATCTCATTCCCTCAATCCCGTCACCAGCCACCAGGTTTCAAGGAAGCTGCTAGCCTATTTCTCTTTGCTCTGGATTTCGCGTTGTTTTGTCTGGTTTGGTTGTTGAATTGGTTGTTCTAGCAGATGTCTGCACATTTTCTAAATTATGAGAAATATACTGAATTGAATTGATAACTGATGCAATTAGAACATCGACAACACATTTTTTGTTGGTATAAACGGAAGAAAAAATATTTTCCTCTCGCAAAATGATTGTTGAATTTTATTTCCACTGGGCAAAGTACTCGACGTTGTTACTTCTGTTGCTGTAGAATATACGCACGTATCTTTCTAGACGTTAAAGCTTAAATAATTCTTCGTGGGAAACGTATCCAGGGTGCAATGCATGCCCCTCTTCAGGTGTCTTACTCGGTATATTAAAGTGGACAATACTTACTGAGAAGAGAAGTTTGAGGGCTGTTTAAGAGGTCTCAATACCTCGCATTTGCCATAACGACTAAACAAAACCTCGGCACAACTTTCAGTCACAATTGCCTGTGGCGGGATTCGAATCCGGGACCTCCAGAATCAGAGTCTCACTGTCGGCATCAACAGAGGGTTTTAATATCATTTCTAAGATATTTTTAATAAACCGGTATTTTTTTTTCAATTTGTACCAAGAAACGGTAAACAAACCGTAGAAAAAATGACTTTGTGAAATCAACCATCAAAATCGAATGGCCATTTAGCTGGAGTTGTGTAAGAGGCAATAAATCTCGTTTGTAAACTGAAATAATAATTCGATGTTATTAATCAGGAAATCAATTCCATTCAGTATAATATAATTTGAAAGATATTTGAGAAAATGGGGAAAGGTTGACAACATTAACATTTCATACGCGTTGGTTATTAATGTACTCGGTTCTTCATTTCATATGTAAATAATAACATATACACGAAGCGACGTGATTGATTTGAGCTACTTCTCTGCCAGCCAATGAGATCTCCCGGATCGATTGAAGGTGGTACTTTAAAGATACAGACCAGTCTCCTCAGCTATAAAGTACCCATGGAGTAATGTATGAGATTTGTAGGTGTGGATTTGCGTCGTAAACACATTGTAGATAGCTGTTATGATCGGTTATAGTGCGAGTAGTAAACAAGTAGTTAAGAGGTACGGAGATCCAGAAGTGCACTTAGGCCTAGCCGCTTAATTAGTTTTATTTATTGCTCGAATTAAAGTAGCGTAGCGCAATTTACGATAAGACGTTGCTAGTCAGTGTGATTAGAATATCCAGATGGTTTAAGCATCGAGTGTGGAGTTTACGCCTGTGACTAGCAATTACATTTATATCAGTTTGTGCAATACTGTCATTAGTAAGATGTATTCACACGCACTCGTATATTAATGAATACATTTATTTGTATGGCAAGTTTGGAGGTGGCAACTTTTGTTTATGGGTATAGTTAGCTCGACACAATGGTTAAATATGTGAGATAGACGAATATGTAATAACACTGCAAACTTTGTCACTTGGTGTCATTTTGTACTCCCATCAAACAATAAAATATTGCCACGAAATATTTTAAGTAAACAAATTTCAATCTGTGTTATGCAGGACGATGAGTGACGATACATAATTTGTAGAAATTAAGACTATGCGGCAAGAGATATCGGCAGTCGGGTCGGGTTCGGGTACTAAACTACTTCGGGTTTTTGGGTCGGGTAGGGAAAAGACGGGCGTTGTAATACTGCTGTAATAATGGATATTTAATTTCACTTGTGAAGATTCTAACAATGATTTTCTTCATTTTCATTTTCCATTGTACGTATGTTTTGATTGAATGAGATTTTGTATGGGCTATACATTAAAAATTTTCTGGACCGGCACCTCCACCATCCCCCCCCCCCCAAAAACCGCCGATAGTAGAAAATAAAATTAAGAAATGATCTTAATCGTAAAGTTCGGATTATGGCCAGAGGTAGGTAACAGACAATTGCAAGTAAAATCCATTCCACGTGCACATTTCGAAACCACTTCCCTTTGAGTCATGCGACTTAGAGTTGCGCGTCAACCGTATGAGTCAAACGGACGTCAAATAAAGACGTCGTACAAACATGACATCAATATCACATTCGAGGATGTTTACTGATTGGTTGGCCAGACGCAGATTTAGGTAAATAGTGATTCATTTAGAGAGAAAAGAACTCTCACAAAGGCACGCAAATAGTTTGATATATCATTTTTCACCCAATACTCTGAAGAATATTATGTAGTATGGTACTTTGTAAGACCAAGAGCCGTTTTTGCGTCCACACATTTCGATCACGGCCGATGTCTACTTTTTCATCTTCCGCAACGGCATGTTCTAATGGCTTTATCTAAAAAAACTATTTAACTGATCGATCTGAATTTTATTGCAATGTTTTGACTATTAATTGACAATATTAATTAAAGTATATATATATTATTTGTAGCTACATTCTTATTTCAAAACAAATAGACCTGGCACACATGAACTTTTGGGGTAACAGCGGTTTTGTTTCACCCTGTGGTCACAATATAAATATTATATTTTAGATTGGTGACTGTAAATTGATCAATTTATGATCAAATTTCCACCTTGAAATTTCTAGAAAAAATATATTATGGGATTTTGTTTTTACGATTTTTTGCAATGCGTTTTTTTCGGCTAGCACACATTCTTTCAATGTTTTGCCGTATTGGCTGGATATTTCAGTACACTATGAGGCTGTTCATATTCGACGACATGTTTACAACACTTTTTGAAAACATTGAGTAGATACAGTCAAATTAATAAGATAGCTCTATAAAAGCAACCTACTGTACATACAATATATGACAAAAATCACACCTATGCATGTTATTTGTTCATTTTGCGTGAAAGAAACGTTCACAAAAATGGACTAATGCACTAATGCGTTTATATGTGGTCGGAGTAACAAAACCTAAGTGAAACACTCCATTTATGATACTTTTAAAGTCGTAATCCCGAATAGGCGTCACGACTCTTTGAACAAGACCAACATCTATATTATTAACTAACGCGTGGCAGCATTACAATAGGCCTACATCATGAAAATATAGTTTTTTGGGGGTTTATTTTTATAAAGAACACGTCAACCGTTATGTCATAATGCCCCACTCTAGCCTAGGGGATATGGGGAGGAGGGGCCCATGCTGGTCAGAACAAGCCACGGGAAAGAAGCGTTCTCACGTCGCGGTCGTCATTAGTCTTTGTCATTGTTCGTTGTGTCATTGCCTTCGTCGCCGGGAAGGTCGTCAAAGGAAATGGGAGGCCCCAGACGACGATTGCTAGAGCTCGCATCTAGATTCGGGAGAATATACTCGATCCCCTCTTCCTAGCTGATGTGCGAATTAGACTTTTTCTCTTAAATCGTCTTGTATGATTAGCAGAGCCATGCTTTGGGCCAATTCTATCCCGAACCCAGACGGGGAACCTGTAAATCTAGAAATAACAGACCGACCACTGATCATTGTTACATTTTTATTGGATGAGCGTAGCGAGCGAAGCGAAGATTCCATATCACTACACTGGAAAAAAAATCCGGAATGTTTTTTTTTCTTTTTCTTTTTTTCTTCTTTTTCTTGTATTTTTGGCTTTTTGTTAACGCGATTGCGGCTAAACCGATACTCCGATTGCAATGAAATTTTGTGGAGGCCTTTAAAATCTCTGAACTTAGAACTGCCACGTTTTTGAGCGCAATCAAAAAATTATTTCTCATGAAAATCGCAATTTTACGATTGTTTTCGATTTTTAAAATTTCTTCGACTTATAACACCTATAAATGCTTTATTCGATTGTAGTGATTTTTTCACTGAACCTTAATTTTATAAATTGATCATTTCGTGTGAAATTTGAGCGCAATCAAAAAATTATTTCTCATAATAATTGCAATTTTGAGATTTTTTTATTCTTCTAATTTCTTCGACTTACACCTACATGTTTTATCCGATTGTTGTGATTTTTTCACAGAACTTTAATTTTCATGAATTAATATATTCGTGTGAAATTTGAGCGTAATCGAAAAAGTTTTTGTTATGAAAATCGCAATTTTACACTTTTTTCGTTTTTAAACAATTACGCTCATCCAACAACGCGCCTGAAAAAGCGTTTGCGAAGCTTCCTAGTGATTACAACATCGCAGTGCTCCGATCCCATCCTCTGGCTTTAAATTTTAACCATCAGTGTCAGAATAAAACATAATCTTTGTGTCTTTCCCACCCCTAAATACTAAACACTTCCGGTAACAAAGAGCAGCTCCCTAACTAAACCCCTATCTTATCAACCTGCCTCCAAAATGTGTGCCTCCAAAAGTCACCCCTTAGAGCTACCGCTCGGTATGGGTATAACCTCGCATTGGAAATGATACCCGCACTCGATGACGACTATATCAGTCATCGCAAGAAAATAATATTTTACCTTTGGTTTTGGTTTGTTACAAGAGTCTTATGAGTTTAAAATTAAAATTTACCTGATTTTACATTTATTTTAAAAAAATCCTTACTTTCAATTAATCTATAATCAAATATTTAAATTCGAAATATTGTATATACTTATACCTGATATGTATAAAACTGTTTAAAATTAACTGGTTATATCGATCTTGGGGTAAAATCATAACGTTTAACAGTGACTTTCATATCGCTACGATAACCATACGAAGCTGGCTTTACCAAGTTTTCTCCCTCAACACACAACGACATTGAAGCCATATTTCTACTTGTTATGTTAGATTTTTATATTGTTCTAATGTGTGACTGTACATAAAAGATAATGATTCATAGCAGTTGTCATAAAACTTTACCCCGACTGCGATTCGAACCACGTAATCCTAAAATACTTATATAATTTGTATACCTATTGAGAATGGTTATTGGTTATTATAGAACACCACTGTTAACCTTAGATTACAAAACACTATAACCTCAATTAGAATAAATATTTACATTCGTATTTATCGTCTACCCACTCAGTCCAATAACTGGTTTTCACTGCAAAACATTAAAAAATATAAGCAGACCCAGCTAACTCTGTTGGCGCCGACACCTTTGACAAGCGAACAACTATAAACAAGACACCAGTTGTTTAATTATTAGGAAACCCTTGGATGTGTAGACAAGACGTTCCTAGCATTCAAGGTCTGCTACGTCACAATCATGATATACATTATTTTTTAAAACATGTTTTATTTAAACTCACTTATTATTTTACTGGCTAACGTTAATCATTAGACACGTTGTTCAGTAAAAGTTGTCAAGTTCCTATTTTCCATGCTTTTACTACAGTTTCGTTTTGTAATTGTTGGCATTCAATTATATTATTTTTAAGATTTATTTCATGTAATAATATATAAATTCATTTGCGTGACTTTATATAATGTTTGCCACTAAACGAATCTAGACATATTACTCAATTTACCGAAGTAAATGTACTCCACAAGTGCGAGTCTTTATTTAAAATTTCACTATCCAACATTTCTTCGATGTACTAAATACAAAGTATATCAGATCTAAATAAAGAGATTTCGAAAGTATTTTGTTAATTTCCTGAAGATTGCTTCTTCCAAAGACAAATTCATTTATTTTGTCAATTTAAAAGTTAAAACATTGCAATAAAATTCAGATCGATCGGTTAAATAGTTTTTTAGATAGGCCTATAGCCATTACAACATGCCGTTGCGGAAGATGAAAAATAGACATCGGCCGTGTTCGAAACGTCGTGACGCAAAAACGGCTCTTGGTCTTGAAAAGTATCATACAACATAATATTCTTCATGGCATTGGGAAAAATGATACAAGATACTATTTGCGCGCTTTTGTGAGAGTGATTCGGGCTTTTTGCTCCTTAAATGAACGTCTAAAATCAAGAATTGGAAAGAAAACTTATGTATCCTAAAAATTTTTTTTCTTTTTTTCTAGAGTCGATCCAAACTATGTATCAGAATAACAAGTTTGTTGAGGAGAAACAACCAAAAACATTTATGTTGAATAACATATTTCCTTGACGTTTAAGATAATATTGTTTATAAACAGGGTTTCTATATTATATGATCTATCCGGAATGCATATATTTAGGCGGCACACATCCAAGCAAACATTAGCAAACTTCATTAGTGTAGGTCAATGGATCTGTCAAGAGAATTCGTATATGTATAGAGAAGATACAGTGGAGTCAATTTTCACAATAAAATGAAATATAAGTTAGTTTCAGTATACAGTTAACCTGAAAAAACATTATACGTCACACGTTTATAAAAAAACATTAAAACAAAAGAAAAAAATGTTTATGAGAATGTTTAGCCATTTACAAAAGTTGTGAACCATCCCATAAAATGCACAGAACAACGATTATTTTTAATTTGAGAGGACATGTTAAAGTGGCAAATCAAAGAGACCGCAGTAATTATAACTCATCATTTGTCAACCAAGATAATATAACTTACAATAGAGCTTTGAAATTATATCATCAACACGATGCAACAGGCCAAGGATCACGCAAATCTTATTGAACTAAACCATTTCCCGGGTGCAGTTTAAAACGAGCCTCCTCTTTGCTCAACAAGTGAAAATATGCAATTTACATGCACGCTGAAGTAAAGTATGTGATAAGTTTAATATAAGCAGTGAACATACAGATGGCTGCGTTTTGCATCCGATACCCATTGTATAGCATAACAAAGGTGACGTAAGCATGGAGTTTACACCTTGGTGCGCTTCTTACCCTTCAAAAGGTTGTGTAATAACTTATTACCTTCGAGCAGCGATTTCAAACTCGGCACTGTAAAATATAAATATTTTCAAAATGCAAATAATATATAAATAATAATTTTCGAAAAAAGCACCCGGAACGACCTCAAACTAACTAAAAATGACACATAAGACATGTATGCGTATTGAAAATGTCAAATTACATAATAACGACGGACATTTTGTAAAATGGTCGCCATATTGAATTCTCTTGTGAACATTTTCCGGGTCCACGGGTCAGATCACTTTAATTGGTCTATATAGAACAACTATGCCAAATCTGTTGCTTGTATCACGAATTGCCAATTTTTTCGCAGAATCTTAGGTCTGCCAGTGCGACTAATGGGTTTAACAAAAATCTCACGCCGCTGTAGTCTTTTAGACGTGGCAAGGGCGCTTGATAATGCCTGGCATCCAGGTCTTCTCTTTAAGATTGCAAAACAAGAATGCCCTAGTCATCTACTTCATATTTCCCACACCTTTTGGACCTTCATTGCCTCCTGGATGGGATCAACCAGCATCCCCAAAGAGCTTTTTACCGTTGTCTCCCGTGAGTTCTACCGAGCCCTAAAGTCACACATTACTATCCAGAAGTTTGCTACCAGTTGTCGTTTATATCCGACCAGCCACGACCGTCATCAAAGACCAATAGCCAGTTTTGGAACCAGTGCATAATTCCCTCCAAAAACGAAAAAGGAATAATCAACCGCAACCACATTGACTCCCAAGTCCAATCCCCCCCACCCCCACCAAACCCTTCATATCGTCATTTTATAATCATCATATTTTTGGTCGTTATCTACTTCGAGATTGCATTGTTCCATATTGTCTTCGGAGACTTTGCCATGTGTGTAGGTGTTGTTTGTTTATTATAATTTCCTGTGATTCGCCTAGGACTTCGAAAATGTTTTTCGTCCGAGGGGGGCGGCTTACACCAACTTAGAATACTTTAAATTGAGATAGCTTTTTCTGCTTTAATTAAAGCATATTGCCAGCATTGAGGAGGCAGTTTCGATGGTTCCTAGTGTCTAATTTGTGGTGGTACGCAGTTATACGCGTATCACAACCTTTTTGAGAGGTCATACGGCGTACCACTCACTACCTTTTTCCCGGGTTGAATTGTAGATTTTGACATTTTCTACGTAGTTATATACAGTGCTATTTTATAGCTGTTGCAATATTGTTGTTTACCGTAGCGTTTACTGTCGTGTTTTTTTTCTTGAATTTCTTTATTTTTCCTAAAAAATATCTTAAAAACTCACAAAATTAAATCTATAAAATTAAATAAAAAAATCGGGGGCATTAACCCGGACCACCATCTTCATATAGAATACCGTCATTGCCAATCATAACGTTGAAGGGAAAATTATTATTTTATTTTCTAAATCTGCCAAATTTACAGAAGGGAGTTTGGTAACCTAAAATAAGTACGGTAAAATCTCGGGGGGGGGGGGGGGGGGGGAGGGGGAATCGTGAGTTTGTAAAGCATAGATATAAAGTCGCACGACAGCGTACCACTACCTTTTTCAATACAAATTAAACACTGAATTGAGTGAATTGGTTCCCGCTGTTAGGAAAGTGTACAGTATCGTGGCAAGAGTGAGCCTTGATTCTTAGTGATGCCCATGTATCAGGCACTGTTTGCTTGGATTGTACATTCAACATAGGTTGGACAAGCGACGGTAAAACATTAGGGGGGTAGAGGAGACGAGCATGTGGTTTAGTTTGGCCTGGGAGGATGTTGCTTGTGATAGCGACTGGTTGTCCTGTAGAGCCGACATCTTTGGGATGAGTAGTACACTGAAATTTTCTGATCGGCGCGTAAGTCACGCGAGAATATGCTAGCTGTTATGGTGAGTTATGCATTTAACTTTATGAATGACATACCTACGTAGCATATAAAAAATAATTTTCAAAAAATGCGGGTCCCTCCGCGGAAATGTTTGGTCGGCTCTTTCCTTAAATCCGTCCCTGCCTGTGCTTTTTACTGCAAACATACAGTGACCACCACCACCAAAAACGATTAAACCACGAACAAGCCTAGTATTTAATTTTAATGTTTATTAACTTTTTCGTAAGTTTCTCGTTCTTCATCTTCCATTTTACTCTACTGTTGTTTTCGATGAAAATTCGCGTGCGTGAAAAAAAAATACTTCGATAATTTCTCTGTCAGAGTCGCAAAACAAAGGAAACGTCGAGGGTTTATAACTTACACAAATAAAAATTATTATTTGCCAACCGCACCACGAAAAGAACTATCATATACAAAATGAGTTCACTGACTGGCGTTGTAGCACCCAGGGAAAGTCCACATTTCAACATCTAAATATCCGTAATAATATTAAACCTACTAATTGTTTTATTGAAACTACGAAATCTAAGTTCACTTCAGGTGAAAATTTTAATTTTTTAACACGCAAAAATATGTTTGCCACAAAATCGAGCTTTCCACAAACTCTCTAGTATCTGAACGGCTCTGTTCCACGATGACTCTTTGCAGTCTAAACACTGCTTTCAAAAATCCATGTGGAGATAGGGTACTTGAAAATATTTTGATCTTCAAGTCTGAACGTGAAGTTGCGAAATCGCTCTAATGAATAACACGCCAGCTAATTGCTAATGGAAACATGACGTAAGCTGTCACTAGAAAACTGTATCAATAAACAATAATGTGCATAATATACAGAAAAACCCAAGCACGGTCTATCAATTAGCTCCAATATACACAAGAGTTCGCCGTGAAGTTATCAAACACTTCTCAAATGGCATTCATGATATGTTGCGACAGATAGTTTTATAACATAAACACAAATAATATTTCTTTTGTCTTTTGTTTCTATCTCTACCAGGGGAAATGGAACACAAAAGTGTACCGGGCCTTGTACAACCGAGTCATGAAATGCAATAAATGTTTACGTTCGTAACCTTTAATCTCCCGGCGATAGTGGAAGTCGATAAGACACACAGGCGAGGCGACAGACCAGGTTTTCACGGGCTAAAACATTTATCAATGCGCGGCCAAGAAGTTCTTACGTGCCCCGCACAGCGTAAAAGATCAAGACTTGGTGGAGTCGCCGGACAAGTAGTGAGAGCTATAACGCTGAAGAAGAAAATTTATATCATTCGCATGGTTGTATGGAGGAAGTGTTTCTTGAGCTCAAATTAAAGATAAAATTCAGCTTCAAATGCCAATTTCATCAGATATTGCGTGGTCGTCAGTCATATTGAAATATGAATCCAAACGTTAAAACCGTCTAATGCGTGTTAGTTGACACAGTATTTAATATTTATCTATTCGAAAAAAAAATGGAAATGTGGAACGATCTGGAGACAGAGACAATCATCGTTTCTTGACATTGTGCACCGATCCATTTGTATATTTGTATGCGATAAAGCGTAGAACAAGTCGTCATAAATTCATTGGGTGGACATCGACTTTAATACAAAATAAATATTTAAATGTTTTTCATCGACACGGTTCGTGCCAAGGTTTTGTGCAATGTGTAATTAACTAGTATGAAATATCTCCAACCATTAATGATTAACAGGCCACAACATTATGCGGGATTCGAACCCGCGTCCTCGTAGAGCCACGCACATTTGACCAGCGCCCTCATCGCATGTGCCAACGCTGACGGCGGTTGTCCAAACATATCCGTGAAGTTTCGCTCTACATGTCCGGGTTGATCCTTATTTGCACTGGTCTGTGTCGGCGTCATCAGTATTTCTTCCTGGAAACCGTGTTGTTTTCTAGACTCGCTCGGTAAGACCGGGTGCTCGCAGTCGCAAGTGGCAACTGCGCATTGCATGGCGATTGGCAACAGTGCTTTATCAAGGTCATCATGATTCCATGCAGTGCTGCTGATGTGCACAGTTCTGTTTAAATTCCTTTAGACAAATCTAGACTATGGGGGGAACTGCTTTACTAGGAAGGCAATTCCTTTTTAGCTAACATTGAAGTAAAAGCGTTCCTTTTTCAACATATGGATCATATTAGGTAGCCTTACTTTTAAAGAGTTATTATTTTATTTCTGTGCAAACTTGGAACGAACTCAACGTTTCTATAAAAGTTCATGCTATGTCACAATTCCGTAAAATTCATTAGTGATGATAGAAATACAAGCCCAATTGAATAATTAATATATACATCAATTGTGTAGAATTTTATCAAACCGATTCAGAACAACTTTGAATGTATTATGTGCCCCATTGCTAGGACGGCTCCAAAGTCACCGTTTACAAATTCCTAAGACAAGAACTGATGGACTTTATTCCAAATCAGAAGTTAAAATACTTCTGACTTTGGCGGGAACCGAACCCTGGATCTTCTGCATTAGAAGAAGAGACGCTAACCATAAGACCAACGAAATAGGATGTTACAATACATCCATCATATACATAGTATACACAAGTAAAGAGGTTTAGGCTATTCGAACGTGTTTTTCTATTTTCCTAAACATGCTACAAAGATAAAATATAGTGAATGGCTTTGAAACTTGGCTCTATTAGAATATCAAAACTATTTGATTCAATTATTTTTTTCTGATCGGGCCACACGGCAAATATCGCCACTTCAAAATAATTTCAAACTTCAATTTGCCCAAGCACACCATTTAACGTTGGTAGTTGTGTGTTTGTGACATTAATTTTAATTTGGTTTTCGAGAGGCTGACTGAGAGAAAAAAGATTTTTTTAAAACAATGGTCTTTACTGTGAATTTTTCCATTTGGAGGTATTTTGTACCGATTTGTACCGCCAAACGAAAATATTCGCAGGAAAGACAATTGTTAAAAAAATCTCTTTTCTTGGATGGTACGGTTGGTGGTTGGTAGTTGGTGGTTGGTTGGTTGTTTTATACGGTGTACTTACCTCGCAAAAATCGTAATCCGAGAAGTACATAAAGGATATAGCTTTGTACATAATGTGGTTTGAATCAAGGTGCATGACATCGACATATCGC